>JAKOGH010000971.1:0-135621 GCA_024811115.1 Terana coerulea
GAGCTAGAAATAGCTAGAAATTGTCGAAATTCGATTATTTCTGGCTTACTGATTGGGTAGGTCACAGTAAGTACTGTTTACTTACTAAGTAAGTAAGAGTAAGTAAGCTCTTGCTCTTTGGTGGAGCTAGAAATAGCAAGAAATTCGTCAAAATTCGAATATTTCTGGCTTACTGACTGGATAAGCAGCTAACTGACAATGCAAAGTTTGATGATGAAGCAAAGTATACATGTTCACTTTTCAATTAGGCATGTACATATGTATATATTCCAATTAAATGTGTACACATCCCAATAAAGGTATGTACATGTTTACATAAGCTGTACATATCCTGATTTCGGATGTGTACACGTTTACATAAGCTGTACATATCCCAATTCGGACATGTACACGTTTACATAAGCTGTACATATCCCAATTTGGACATGTACACATCCCACTAGGCATGTACACGCTTACATAAGCTGTACGCCGTACGGAATCCACCCTGGATTTCCATTTTAATAATATTAAAGTTGTCCAAATTGATTGGCCGAGCTTCAAGTCGAAGTGGTGACCTGTTCTACAATTGATGTAACCATGGCTTCTGCGCAAGAGCTTCACATTGAGGAAGCTGAATACGACCAGCAGCAACTAGTGTATCAAAGTTTGCGCGAGCGCGACTCAGTGATTAATAAACCAAGTCCACCTTGGCACTATTTTAGCTACTATTATCAGAAAGAAAGTAGTAGCATACCCGGAACAACATGCATTGCCTTTTGCCAATTAGTGCTGGCTCTTAAAATAAAAGCATATCTTTGCCATGACCAGGTGACGCATCAGGAGATAGACCGTAAATTCGATGTTCAAGAGAGTAGCTATGGCCAACTTGCTCGCACTCACAATATCACCTTCATTATTATTCAAAGTATCTACGTCGCTAGAGGAAAGCTTATGGTGAAGGGTAATAGCAATGTGGCACAAAGTGCGAACTCCAAGTTCCTTTAGCATATGCTGGTTCATTGTTGCCAAAAGCAAAACAAACAATAAACAATTCGATTAGAATAATAATTGTTTTGCTTTTGGAAAAGCAAAACAATTAATAAACAATTCGATTAAAATAATCATTGATTCTTTTTTTCGGAAGCACAATGGTGAGTCAAAAATTAAATGCCATGACAATGAACTATGTAAACATTCACTATTGAGCGCCATACGTCATATGCAATATAATTATATATATAGCAAGCGTCATGACGCTAAAACAGGTAGCTGATTCCATTTTAATAGTATTAGGTATGTACATGTTTACATAAGCTGTACATATCCCAATTTGGATATGTACATGTTTTCATAAGCTGTACACGTACGTAATCTACCCCTGGATTACGATTTTAATAATATTAGGCAAGTACACATGTACATATCCTAATTTGGATGTGTACACATCCCAATTAAGCATGTACACATGTACATATCCCAATTTGGACATGTACACATCCCAATTAGGTATGTACACGTTTACATAAGCTGTACGCGTACGGAATCCACCCTGGATTACGATTTTAATAATATTAGACATTGCGTACGCTGTCATAAAGCTCGCACAGTTCAGTGCGAACCCGTCTGAAGATCACCTGAACAGAGTGCTGTATATCTGCCGCTACCTGTCAGGTGACTCGTAACTACACCCTCGAGTATGACGGCTCTTCTAGGTTAGGCTTAGTGGTGTACACTGATGCAGATTGGGCAGCTGCTTCCAATCGCCGCTCTCAGACTGGCTTCTTGCTAATGCTTGCAGAAGGAGCCTTTAACTGGAGCTCTTCGCACAGAAGTCCGTAGCAATGTCGACTAAAGATGCCGAATACATGGCACTTAGTGACTGCTCCCGAGAAGTCATGTGGATCCAAAATATCCTCTCTGAACTCGGGTTACAACTTCGAGAAAGTACCCATCTGCAGCGATAACCAGGGTGCTCTATTCGTTTCGGAAAATCCCATTACTGAAAAGCGCACTAAGCACATCGACTTCTGCTACCACTACATTCGTGATGTCGTTGAAGCTGGCCACGTCAAAGTACTCTTCGTACCTGGCGTTGACAATCTCGCAGATATCTTTACCAAGAATCTGGGCAGGGTCAAGATTGAGAAGTTCCGACCAATGCTCGGACTTCGCATCGCTGCTAACTAGCGTGACTGAACCAGCGCAGGCAATACGCCGTGCTAGGTTAGGAGGAGTGTTGAGTCAGATAGACGCTGTAAGCGCTCTGCTCACATCTTCTCTATTGTTCTACCAGATTCCACCATGACGATCTCTATTGTCTATTGTCCTGGTACCTATTTGTGTCTGTTTGTAGTATAGCCACACAGTATTGTATATAAGGCAGCTCTCTGCGCCATACTTAAATAAGACTCTTACATCTCTCAGCCCACTAATGTATGTATCAACCAACCTACAGATGAGTAACTATCCTAGCTTCCTCTAGGCCTCAGTAGGAGTGTACGCCACTGTATGCGCTGCACTTCTACAATCTGAGCCATTGGTTTCAAGTGGAACAAGTTGACAAGTGCAGCCACACAGACTCCCGGAGGCAGCGTTGGCCCAGCGGCATTGTGGCGGCTATGTGAAGTGCACATGTGCAAGATCAACTAGAATAGAACGCAGAATTGTTACACCGAGCTAAATCATAACATTGAGCCGGAGGGTAACATTATTGAGTCAGTGAAGCAACTGTATAATATCAACTACAAGCAATACAACAAATACAGTAATCAAAAGCAGTCATAACTTATTCCGATAATACCTACCCGATCACTGTGCCAGCGCGGGTATCGAGTCCAATCGCGGATGAGGCTTCCGTCGCCGGTAGTGCATGACGAGCTCGCCCGACTGCCGCCACACAAATTGGCGCACGGACGCGAGGGTCTGGTTCAGCGACAACACCTGCTCGTTGCACAAGATCTCGAACAGATCCTCGGGGCGCGGCCGCGAGTCACTGTCCGTGCGTGAGAGCTTGCCAAGCGAGTGCATAGACCGCGCGTCCAAGGAGGAGCGTGGGGAGCTCGTTCGTGAGCCCGCCGCGTTGATCTTATCCAACTTGTCTTGCACCTGTGCAAGATGTTGGTTGTATTTGTTGAAACAAGCAGTGAAGGACATACGTGGTGTGTAAGTTTCCTCACTCGCAAGAATCTGCTTGCAGTGAGCTTTGACTGGGCACTACAGGGAGAACATGTATTAAAATCAAAGCTGTTTATACACAGCGTCATCACTCACGTGTTCAGTAGCTCGGGCAGAATTTCGTCATTGGGGTCCTTACTGCGGTACGGGAGCAGCACAAAGCTGACTTTGACAGTGGGTATTGGCGGTATCTTGTTTACCAACAGGTACTCCAACAACCAGAAGGGCATCATCTCTTCCAGCGTCCGCGCATCTGCGCTCGTGCTCGCCAGTTGTCCTCGGTAGAGCGTAGTCCATCCAGAAGGACACTCCTCGGATATCAGAACAGAGGTATTTGCCGGTATAGAGATGGACGGGGCTTCGTTGGACGGCGGCGGGTTAAGTGGGGCGGCGAACAACGTCTGCAGTGGCGTCTTCGGTGGCGAATGCTGCAAAATATCCTGTGTACGGGCGTTAGCACATCAACAGGCCATATGTGGGCACGGACAATACATACCGCCGGCGTTGTAACCTCAGCCGTAGAGCTTCCTCCTGGAGTCACCGGTCCCGTCTCCGACGCACTCCGCTTCGGTGTCTTGCCGAATACCTTCAACCTGCCCATCAGCCCACCCGGCGTGCTGGGCATCGGCGTGTTTGGGTCGTATGGCTTGGTGGCCGGCGCGCCCCAACTGCCGAAGTCGTCGGGCGACGGAGGGACGGGGAGTGGCGGTGGAACCGATACTGAGGGTTTCCGCGAACGTAGTGAGAAATAATCAGCCTCACGGACGGCTGATGTGCCATCTGTTGTGGCGGATCGCCGAGGTACAGGTGTATTGTCATTGCTGAAAGGCGATTGTGGTATGGGTGAGAGCGTCGTGTCGCGTAAGGCAGTGTTGATGGGAATCATGGGAGTAATGAGAGGAGACAGCCGCGGCATCGACACGATACCGGGTGACTGAGCTGGAAGCATGTTTGGTGAAGTGACCACGAGAGTGTTGCGCGTAATTACGGGGGACTTCCGCGACGCTTCAGAAGATGAGCGCGAGCGTACCCCGGTGGTTGGTTTGCAAGGTCGATGTGCCCTGGGGTAGTCCGATGCATACGGTGCCCCTCAGTGCCACCAGCCTCACGAGTGCGCCGGGATACAGCTCGTTGTTGGTCTCGGATAAAATGAATGAAGAGGTTGCGGAGTACCCATTTACCCACATTGACTGTAGCAGGATGGTTAGCTGCATCACACCATAGGCATAATACATGTCACTCACTCCTTTGCTCATCATTGAAGTGCTTGTCTAACGCGAATCCCGCCTCATCCGCATAGATCTCTGCCTCAAAACAGCGATCGTTCAAATGCACGCTTAGCAGCCCCGTCTTTGTGTCCACGCTCGCCCAACTCGCGACCACCGCCTCGCCTTCGATGCGTTCTTTCACAGTCTCAAGCGCTTCCCTCGGACTACGCTCCGCGAACTCCTGGCCTTCCGTGCTCCCACTCGATGAGCTCCCGCAAAAACTAGCCTCCGCGACATCCTCAGACGTGAAACGCCCAATGCAGTGCCCGCGCACAATATCCCAGACCGAGACGCCCCCGGCCGTATCCACGGTTAAAGCGTGAATGCGATCGTTGAGCAATGCACAGCGCACCAGCCCATATTCGCCATGGGTGACTTCGTCCGGAACGGTGTACAGTGGGACGGCGTCTGACGCAATCTCACGCTCCTCGAAGTCGATGCGGGCCGTCCGTCGCGGGTGTATCGTCTCTTCAGCAGCGCGAGAGTGCATAATAATGGATTCGGCTTGGCCAGGACTTGTACTACGAGGTGGTACACCGGTGTTGACAAAGACGGCTTGGAGGGGCGACCGGGCGAGTCGAGGGACTGACATGACGGAAGCTGCAGAATACAAGGTCGCAACTTCGGGGTCTCGACCTCTCGACATGGTACCCAATCTTGAGAAGGCCGAGTCGTTGGGCGATGTAAGCTTGATAAGGCTGTCGAACGGAAGCCCATACCAGGTTTCGTCTCCTTCGCGATCGACATCTTGAGCAGTAACGGAGCTAACCGAAGTGTCATGTCCTGATGTGGATAGCGAAGTCGATGTTCGATGACTCTTGCCTCGTGGAGTGGGGCTCGGAGAGTGTGAATGTGAATGGACTCCTTCGAAGCGCGCCGACTGCAGTACTGGGGAAGTTGTTGGGTACCTTGAGGTTTCAAGGGGGGAATCAGTAGGCGACGGCGCCGCAAGATTCTCATCCGAACCGGTACTGAGCAATGTAGCCCGAACCGCTCGTCTCTGAGGCACGCGCCATCGCCTAATGCTTGAGTTCCCGGATGCGGTCCAAAGCACATTGTCGTCCATGGTGACGATCTTGTTGATTCCGTCCATTGCTTTGGAAGATGACCGGTCAGATTCTTGCGCAATCAGGACGCATTCGCCGTCGGAGATGTCGGTGCAACCTTCCACGTCGACCTTACAAACGAGTCCAGTACGGTCTCCAGAGTAGAATATCTCAAGCGACGGGTGATTGGAGAACAGCGACCAGACGGACTCGGTGTGATGTGTAAACGTGTGGAGACATTTCTGCGTTGCCAACGACCAGAGTTTTACTGACGCTATTATTTGAGACCCATCAACAGCTAGATTGAATAGTATCACAGAAATAGCGTACCATCTGCGGATCCGGTCAACAGCTGTTCAGGCCACGAATATTAGTACAGATTCCAGCCTAACATGCTTTGAAACTGACTGCGTGCACTCACGTATCTCGCATCATCCGAAATTAAGATCGCTCGAATGTTATCGGTATGTCCAACGAGCTTTCCGACCCGTTTGCCAGACCTCGGATCCCACATTCGAACCACGCGCTCTGGTGACCCGGATGCCACCAGCGAGCCATATACGTCTGTTGTTAACGCATACACCGATGCTTTTGGCCCAGCGGACTCCGGAGGGTGAAGCGTCGTTAGAGCCTCTTGATTGGTTCGACTTGGATCCCATATCTTTATGGTGCGGTCGAAGGAGCCGGAGGCTAACCACTGCCGGTCGCGACTACGAGGGGCAGTCAGCACTGCATGACGCTTGACTCGGCGAGCGAACATACCAGTAGGTTAGCGAGCGAACGTAGTCCGCATGGGTGCCGATGGTTGCTGGCTCTGCGGCATGGGCGGAATGTGGCGACCAAACCTTCACTGTACCGTCCGATGACCCAGAGGCGACTACGGTACCGTTAGTATCAGTATAAGTGCAGGCAAACATCTACACACGAGTTTGATTGTAGTTGCAAAGGACAATGTCGTTCACCCAGTCGGTGTGTGCTTGTACAGATTGGCGAAAGTGAGATGGCTAAACGGGTCAGTTACAAGCAATACTATCTGATACACGAACTTACCTGTCCAGGCTGGAAGGCGTCAAGGTCTGTCTCCCACTCTTGTTCGTAGGGAATACCGTCCTCGGGCCTTGGCCTCCGCCGCTTCTTCCTTGAGCTGTTATCGACGTCTCCCAAAACATCCCCATCGCTTCTCCATTCGTCCGCGTCCTCAACATCGTCCTCTGCGACCTCATCCGCCCATCCAGTCATTATCTCCCAATGTCCTGTTGACCTCCTCATTCCGTCATCCCACATTCCGTATCTCTGCGAGCGTTTCTTCATGGGCATCCCCAAGTCCCACGACAGGACCAGACCGTCTCGTCCTCCGCTGTACAGAATGCCCTCGGGCGTGCTGCGGCCGACGAGCTGGGTCGAGGTGTCCAGTGCAAGGCATGCAACACCCAGTCTGTGCCGCGGGTGCTGGGCCCATTTCGGCCAGGTCTCCGTCGTAGGTTCATGATGGTTGCGGGAGGGGATAAGCAGCGGTCCTGCGGAACCGTTCCTCGACGCCCCGTGCGGCGGGAGCTGCAGGCGCGGGACGGGCTCTGCCGGTGGCGGGATGATGTAGCTGACTCTGCGTCGGGCGGGCGCCATGTCGACTAGGCGATCTGCATGGAAGTCCTAGACGTTGACGAGAGTGAGGGGCGTGATGGACGGTGGTGAGCGAAGTGCAGCGGGACGCGGGTGCAGTCAGGTACGTAGGCCTTTGTCTTCTCATCTAATCGCCTGCAGAATAGATTGGCGCCGACTCTTCGACTACTGAAGACGTCACTCGTGCAAGGGTACATAGTACTACTATTAACAGTAAAATACGCTGACAGTAACGGACGTCGGTCATGAATTTGAGCCATTCTTACGCGTATTGATATCAAGCCTTACAGTAAAAGACTGATGCTGGGGGTATAAACCAACAAGCTTCGTGTCGTGCTGTCAATGGAAACAGAGAGTACTTCGCGCTTTCTGGCTTACGGCAGACAGCGGTATACTTGACGGCTTGGCTAGAGGATTGGAACGAATTCAAGAAATAAAATTAAGATCATTGTTACAGTCATCCACCGCCCGTTGAGCCACCACCACCCGTTGAGCCACCCCTACCGGGAGGCATTCCCAATCCTCCTAAATCATCAAAATATCGTCACAATTTCTCTCATACGATACAGTGGAGATGGTAGGTGTACTACAAGCAACAGAAAGCGTGTCGGTTTCTGCATGATGCAAAAGGATGGTTTTGTCAACTTCTCCAATTTTGATCTCCAGCGCAGTCTTCATACTGCGTGTACGGAAGCTCGGAAAGCTTGTGTATGCGCCGACTGTATCGTAAACCAGCTATCCCGCTCAAATACGATGTGCTGTGGTGGATAGTGGCAGCAACCGAGCATCCGGTACCAGGAGAACGCGGTATCACGAGCGCTACATGGTGTCAAGGACTGATGAGTTCCCTCATTCGGCCGAGCTTTTGCCTTATCAGGGGTGGCTCAACGGGTGGTGTGCATACCTTCCGCATCAAATGACCGGCATCATGCTGGCACACTCATTCCATCTCGCGGTCTTTCGGAAATAATAGCGAGCGTAGATGAGCAGTACTTGTACAACTCTATCAAGTTTGCTGCAGGGTAGGCTCTGCGCAGAGGTCTCCACAGCCGATGTAAATTTGGGTGGCTCAACGGGCGGTGGATGACTGTACCTCAGGCAAAACAGTTCGCAGTGTACAATCTGCTCATTCCCTCGTCATATATTTGACCAGATGAGATCGAGTAGCTTATGTGACATCCGGTGATGTTACCCCTCGCCGCTCGGGCAGGAAGTCATTCGGTAAGCTCTGTGATCATGCCAACTGAGTATGCGAACCAAGATGCGGGCAGCGCATTGAGCACGGCAGGCCACAGAAAATTGTATCAGATATTATTCATGAAGTCGTAGCCTCGCTGACAATTTAATGTGACATTCACCCGCTTGCTCCCGCAGATGCATAAGTATTAAGTGCAGCATTTCGCCTCCCCTACACGACGACAAACAGGATGATCTGCATATCACTTACGATACGCAACATTCACCAACGCCACATGATTTGGTTCCTCAAGTCCTCATGGGCAGAGACACTTACGAACGCCAAGGCAAACTCTCCGTGGCACCGAGCGGGCCTTTCAGCGCAGCAGCACCCGGACCGCCGCCACCGACTGCAAGCTAGCCGTCTCAAGGGAGGGAGATCAGCTGCAGTATACGTTGCCATCTTCGAGGTAGCATGACTAGGTGTCTTTGAAACATGAGGTCTATATCGCGCCATCCCATAGTCAGGAGGACGAAGGTTTACTTACCGTGAGTGACCTTGCGCAACGACTTCACCCACGGAGAGCACTATCTGACTTGGATCTCGGGCCTTGATAGGGTGGTGAAGGTAGTATGAACGAAGTCCTCCGGAGCGTGTGCAGCATCCCACTCGTCAACGATTCTGTATGTTCCAAGAACCTCGGCGGAGTGAATTGAAACCTGGCGCTCTGCGGAACCGCGAGCACGGTCAACAAGGCACAGAATCGTGATCCCGCTCTCAGGAAAATCCCGGCGTTTCACCGTGGGTGTGGTCAGCAATGAACACGTAGCCCTTCTCGACACCGCACACAGCGAGTTGACAGAGCTCAGGTCGAGGTTGAAAGCAGCGAGACGGGCCAGAAGCAAGTGCGGGTGGAGAAGCAACGCACTCAAGGATGAAATGAATGTGATTTGATGGCATTTCCCGTTTGAGCGGACCTGTGCCTTGGCGGCCAAAGCGGCGCGGGTTCTCGGGCGTCTAGTACCGGGTGCTCACTCTGCTCTGCGTCTCCCGTGCTCGAGCGTTCTTGAGTCCTCCGAACTCGACGGCCACCACCTCCACCTCGTCAGCCAGCCCGCCGCTATCGACAGGGGCTACATTGAGGCAAGAGCAGTGCTCACGCCTCTCTCCCGACGTCCACGCCGCCCCGACCGATGGCAATTACCAAATGGATACCAGCCTTCGGCGCAGCCCAGAGTACGGCCAGTCCCGCCGTACCACAGCCAAAGGAGACTGTTCCCGTAGTGACAACGGCAGATGCAAAGCAGTTTGGACTGGAGAATGTGCGTGCTACCCTTCTGCTTCAAGCGTTGTTACTCATTATATCGGCAGTTCGGTAACACCTGGTATGCACGTATTCCAATCTATGCCGTCTTCCACGACTCGTCGTCTCTCCACCTACCTCGCTTGTGCTAGCAATGTAACTGTCCACTATGCGCTGCAGTGCATCCAACGTCTTCACGTTCTTCGCATCCACAACCTCACTCGAAGGATTCACACGTACGTTGGGTGTCTCGCGATAGCCCGGGAGCTACCACATGGGACACCACTCTCATACGAGAAGCATATACCCAGCCTGTCACATCTCTCCTGCCATTCCGTTACTTCCTGTCCGCTTATCTCCACGATTTTGTTTCGCTCGAGCTAATGTTGTCTTCATCGTTTATAGTTATGCCAACTCCGTCCTCCAAGCGCTGTACTTCTGCGGCCCGTTCAGAGATCTGGTTGTCCAGTACCCAGACCCCTCATTTCCCGACATCACTTTGCCGCCGCCCTCTATCCCATTGCCACCGCCCTCGTCGCCACCTCAGGTCCATCCCCGTCCGAAGTCTAGCCGCAAAGGCTCGATATCTGAGAACCTGGGATTCACATCACAGCCAGCGGCAAGTCAGTCATGCTCGAGCCCTACCACACCCGCGCCTTCTGGCCTTCCTATACCGACGACACCGCCTACTCTCTTGTCGGCTTTGCGTTCGCTATATGTCCACATCAGCCGAAACCCTGCGGACAAGGGTACGGTTGCACCACGGGCCTTCATCGACAAGTTGAAGGAGTTGAACGAGCTGTTTCGTGGCACCATGCATCAAGACGCGCACGAGTTTCTGAACTTCCTGCTCAATCAGATCGTGGAGGAGATGGACGAGGACAAAAGAAGCTCGTGAACGGGCATGCATTATCCGGTGATAGTCCAGGAGAAGACCGTACGTGTCATCCATGCCGCCTCCCGCGCTGCTTCAGTCTTACCTCTCCCTCTGTATAGTTTCAGCCTCGATAGGTACTCTGCCCTCGACGGTGGCACCGTCCGTCCTGCCCAATTTTATTCAGAACACTCTGGTGCACCGGCTATTCGAGGGTGTGCTTACGAGCGAAACGAGGTGTCTCACCTGCGAGACTATCTCATCCCGTGATGAGTCGTTCCTTGATTTGTCGATCGACATTGAGCAGAACTCCAGCGTAACCGCGTGCTTGCGCCAGTTCAGCGCGAGCGAAATGCTGTGTCAACGCAACAAATTCTTCTGTGATTCCTGTTGTGATTTGCAAGAGGCAGAGAAAAGGTATGTTCATCCTCTGATTCCATGATATGCTATTAACTCATTTGCACAGGATGAAGATCAAGAAGCTTCCCAACGTTCTCGCGCTGCACCTCAAACGCTTCAAGTACCAGGAGGACGTCGGCAAGTACATCAAGCTGGCTTATCGTGTTGCTTTCCCCTTTGAGCTGCGATTGTTCAACACTGTGGACGATGCCCAAAATCCGGACCGCTTGTACGAGCTATTCGCGATTGTCGTGCATATCGGGAAGTGCGTACCCATTCGCGTGCTCTCGCTGACACATGGCTGATAAACATCCACAACATTTTCAGCGGTCCGCATCATGGCCATTATGTCAGCTTAGTCAAGGCACGCGGGACCTGGTACTTGTTCGATGACGACTCTGTCGAAGCTATCAAGGAGTCCGACATAGCAAAGTACTTCGGCGACTCGAATGCTGGATCTGCTTACGTGCTCTACTACCAGGCAGTCGATCTTGATGTCGCTGCACTCGGATTGCAGGTGTCCGAATCCTCTGCAAATTCGCAAGTACTTATTACAGACTCCTCGGCGAGTCAAACAACAACTCTGGCAACAACGTACGAGGGTAATGAACCCGTCGAACCTTCGCCTGCTCTTCCCCCTGGTCTCGCTCCCGAGTATTCTGAGGACCTGCAAATACCGTCAGCTCGTCGGTCGCCTTCACCTCCGGCCTTTACCGCGTCGTTCAACGGAAATGGATCCGCATCTCAGGCCCCATCGCAGCCGCAGCCGTCGTTGTCCATTGATATTCCGGTGGCGCAGACCAATGTTGAACCATCGACATCTTCGCCAGGCGGTGCTTCTACCCCGGGGGCGTCAAGTAGTCGAGGCTTCTTTAATCTTGGGAGTTCGATAGGCTCAATACGGCACAAACGGTCACAACGATTAAGTGGGTCCAACTCTAACGGCTCTAACAACCGGCATAGCATTGTGGAGGCTCCCCCTGTTCCACCACTCCCTGTAGTATCGGATTCGCAGTCGGCCTCAAATTCGCCAATGCCTGTAGTCGGGTCCCTCCCTTCACCGATGAGTCCAGGTCCTGGTAACGGAAAGGAGAAAGAAAGGGAGAAGGAGAAGGAGAAGAGCTCTGGTGGTTGGTGGGGCAAGAGGAAGAGCTTCCGCGCCGACAAGCCGCCAGTCAGCAACGCGAGCCTGTTCGCCGAGCGATCGACATCGCTGGGTAGTGGCTCTCTGGACGACGGACAGACGCCGTGGTACAAGCCATCTCGCGTTAGCAGACGGGCCTCTGAGGTTGGTCTCTCCCATGCGCATTCACCTTCGACACCGCTGTCCACATCCGTTCCGACAACCTCCACTCTCTATCATGCGCAGACGATGTCACCCATGCTACGGCCAGTTCCCGAACATAAAAAGTCTTCCCCTGACCTCCCGACTACCGCAAGTATGGACAAGTCAGAGAAGCGCTCATCTCGACGCCCTGCGACAGCTGGCGCATCCATCGAGCGGTCACGGTCGTCCATTGCGCCCGGTGTGCCTCCCCTACCGTCGCCACCATCACTACCTCCTGCGCCAATCACTTCTGTTTCTAGCCCAATATCCAACGGTCATTCAAATCATGTACACCACCCGTATAATCGTCCACATACATCCCACGCAGGTGCTACCCCTTCCACGCTTGGATACTCGGCGTCGAACGCAACGAGTAGCACAATTAGCACCACCGCCGGCGAAAGCACCAGCACGGCGTCGTCGACAGGGGCGACGAAGGCGAAGAAGGCGACGCGGAAGCTGAGCTTCACGGCGCCCATGCTGGGCTTCGGGCGCAAGGACAAGGAGCGGCGGCCGCATACGCCTACATCGCCCTTCGCGGCCAACAATCGCTAAGGCGTGCTCGACCTGACGAGCGACGTCTATTTCAAACCTCGTGCGGAGTCACAGCTGGAGGCAAGCTGACCGTGTGTCGGTTGTGCTCTGGTATTGCGTACTAATATCTGCTTCAATCCCGGACACTACTTGCAATGTACCTTATACTGCCGGGCCCGTATCAATGCATAATGTACTCATGTAATAACTCAGCTTCTCATTTTGCTATCGAAGGTCCTCTTAGACGATGCGTCGCTTTCGTACAAGGTTTCAGTGCAGACCGACTTTAGACCAACCTTTGTTTCTCGGGGGCAGTACCTAACGTGAAGGCATTGCTCCCATGATCAGTACGCACTTAGGCTGTTGCCACGCTATAAAGAGTTGCCACGATAGAAATCCTGGCCAGCGAATCTTGATATACTCCCCACGTTAGCAGCCTTGTTTCTGGTAAGATGAATTCTACATACGTGTCGTCAATGCACTGAGGTCTCATCACTATTAGTAGGTGATCAAATGCGCCGTGTTGCCGCCATCCCAGCATAGCCGCTTCACGCAACACACCGCAGTCTTGAACAGTCAGTTAGTTCTTAACATCGCGCCAATTCATGCACTGACTCCTCGTCCTGAGATGCCTTACAATGAGACCATCAAAGCTGAAGCTCAGTACGCAAATGGCCTACAGGACGCAACAGAGGATAAATTTCATGCTACGTACACCGCTATCCTAGCCCATTGGTTCCCTACCGAGAAAGGCTACGTGATGGATCATCAGGTCATGGACCCTGGCGGGAAGCCTGAGTACATTATCGTTCGCCGTGCTGGAGGGAAACGCGACCCAGTGCTCATTGTCGAGCTGAAGCGGCCGAACAAGTGGACGAACGCCGGTAGAGACGACGTCATGAACGACTTGGTGGAGTACATCGAGGGACGCTTCGACCTCACGCAGTACAGCAAGATTTACGGGTTGGGTGGGATTGATCTGCATTGGATGGCATGCGAGATGGTGAAGGCCGGCTGACATGTACCAGTAATAGTGCGGGGCTGGGCGGATGACATTAGCAGCAACGCATCGTATGCTGCTTTCAGCAGCGTTGCTGACCTGGTGTACAACATTCAGTAGAGTGCGTTCCGCAAAGCTCAAGCACATTACTGAACTAAAACTCCTGCGTATATTTCCCTCTCGGAACAGGCTCTACAATGCAGAAAGTGTAGATTCATGCGATGCTTCGTTCTGTTTACAGTCGTGAGCGGCCAACGTGGTTGAATATTAGGCAACGTACCAGAACGATAGTCATACATCACTGTCTCCTGCCGGGGTGACTGGTTCGAGCCAACATCCCGATAAGTATATGATAGGCTAGTATAGCCTATGATGCCCTACGGTATATGGTTTGCTCTACCACGGTCTTTGGGAGCCGCGAGTAGATGCCTTCTTCTCGAGTAGCTTCCGGTCGGCTGACCAAGTCCTATCAGAGTTTACGTGCGCCTATGCGAGAACCTATTCGCTACGGTGGTGTATCTCCGAGCATGTGCGAAGCTGAGGCGCCGTGCTTGCATCTAAATTTGTATGTACCTCAGTCCTTTTCTACTGCCCCTTCACCAACTGCATGACCCAAACGCCCAAGAGGCCGATTCCGGGTCTTCACGCGCAACATATATAAGACGTGTCTTCTGCCATCGCCTCTGAAGTCTGCGTCTCACCTGTATACACCACGGTAAGTCCCAGATGCTACGCGCAATGCTACACTCACTGAGTCACACTGACCATAACAGAGCAGCTTTGCATAGACGGCAGTGTTCTGTGGTTCAGAACGCTGCCAATACCCCAGCAATAGGGGCTTTCTGGACTACTGGTGAGCCTGTGTGTCACTGCAAACAAGGACTGTCCCCCGGCACTCACATTGACAATTCTCTACAGGCTTAGGATTTCAGGGTTTCATATGGGCAGCCGCTGTGTATGTATGTAAATTTTATCTTCTTCACAAGAATTGTAACTGACCTCTGGTTCCTGAAGCCCGAGACCTCGGCCTCGAGTACTGGTAGCGTAACGGACCGCAGTAGATAAGATAGGGCTCTTGTACAAACTGCTACTATCACATGACTTTAGCGCCCACTTCATCATTGTGTTTGTGCCTCGAGTGCAGACTATTGGACAAACAGTGGTCTCAGCTATGGTCTACAGGCTAGAACTGACCTATGTAGTAAAGTTGTTTGGTATTTTGTGTGAAGAAGGGCTCGCAAATGCCGTTCGCAAGCCTCCCGAATGTCACGTGATAGTAGCGGGTTGTGCAAGAGCCCTATCTTACTCGTCCCTGTTCTGTACTGCGGGTCGCCATTATTCGCAATATAATTCATGTGTAAATAAACATCCTAGAATTATGTAATCAATAAGCCGTTCTCTCCCAATCCGGAATTTTGATTCACGTGCCGTGTAGCTGTTCATAGGGAGTCATAGCAAAGGCACGATAGCCCCCTGTGACAGCTCGTAGCCAAAACCCAGGTATGTAGTACGATATATGTTGAGGAAGCCAACTGTGCTATAGTTGCTATACGTGCTATCTAACACAATATAGGCTAGAACCACTTTCGTGATGTCCCGCATCAGGAAAACTTTACTTGGCTACGAAGGTCTACGACATGTGTGTAGAGATGGTAGTACGGTAGCTAGGTCCCTGGTTTGTAGAGCGCCGTAGTACTGGCTGGAAGCGCCGTAGACCTCCGTAGTGGTGGCTGATGCCTGTGTAGTGGTCTGTAGATGAGCTGTAGTCACATGTAGTGGCCATAATTCAGCACTGATTCGCACTTAGAACAGTCTAGTAGTATGGATAACATTCAAAAATTTATATTCCCAGTATCTAAGGCAGTATATACACATGATTTACATACGTGAGGTACACCAATACCTCTATAGCTATGTGCGACTTGGCTACAGCTGCCCGAGCTCCACACGATTGCATTCGCGAAGCGGTCTGGCGTGGGCTCACCACCAAGTTAACTCTGCACGGAGGAGAGCGAGGCGAGGGACATCAAGGACACATACACGTTCCCAGATGGCAGCGCCCACGGGCAGAGCTGCACGCCGTCCACAGGCGTGCTCGGCGACAGCTTCGCAAACGGGCGTGCATGAAGGAGGGCGACGGCGGGAGGAGGACCTCAATGCTGAGGCAGCGCTCCAGCGTCAGCGATGGGATCTGCGCACACCGTCCATCAGTCAGTGGGGCGTCAGCGTGGACACGGGAGCGCACCTTGAGTACGACTTTCAGCTCGAGCGGCGGTGAACCCGAAGTCAATGCTCGCTGCGCTCAACCCGGCCAACGTAATTGGGCGCGTCAGTGCAGCAGTTTCAAGGGATGTGTTTACCTATCACGGAGCACCAAAAGAACAAGCCGACGTTAGTTAGCGACACGATGGGCACCAAAGGGAGGCTCACCGAGAAGGTCATGCTCCTGCGGTCCCTACCACATGCCCTAGCCACGTGACGCGCTCTGAGCGGCGCTGTAGTCAAAGCAACAAGTTTGCAGGGGTCAGAGGGATGCTCTTGAACAAGTAGTGTGCCGAGCTTACATTAAGTAACAACAGCGATGCGATTTATGGAATGTTGTTGGCAGGAGGGACAGTGTGAGCGACGCCGGGCATGGGTGGTAGGAGGCAGGAAATGAGGCGGACAGCAACTGACGACGGCGCTCCCAGCTGAGACAAGATTTAGGGCAGGCTTCTGAGTACTCGTTCTGCGCGAACGTCCCACTCAAGCGCCGGGATCTAGCCAGCTCTGGTATTCGACACAAGCTCAGCGTTGTACAACGTCGACATCCCGCTTGTGTAGATGTGTCAACATCCTTCCCCTCATGCGCTCACCATTTTTCCTGCCGCTTCTCTCGCATCTTGGCAGCACCACGGCTCGTACGGTCAGTTCGCAATATAGTGTACCATGAGGGGCCTACAAGCTATGCGCGCATCTCCTCACGGACAAGGTGAGTGTCCAGTTGATAACTTACAAACTCCACGATTTTTAGACACTTGCGGGAGCTATGGCATCAATCACACTTACAGCCGCTCCTTTGGTGGACGTCACACATGGCAGTGGGATTAAGGCAAGGCTCCAGGTGAGAGGACGTGGATTGGACACTGGAGGATAGCCCCAGGTGTGTACATCATCCTTCAACATAGCCAAGCTCATGTCTGTTGCTCGCTACCTCATGCAGCTGCAGACCTTGCACTCTTACTTCAAATGTACCCTTCATGCATGAAACTGACCCGGTTCTTGCCAGGAAAACATAGACCTCCGACACCCTCGACGCCGTACCTTCAAGACAAAGCGTATAGTAGGCAACACTGCCAGTCAACATCAACGAAGGCAGACTGCAGAAGTTGAAGAAAGGGGCTGCAGCAAAGGTGCATGAATTTGAACACCAGTCTTTATTACGCCCAATGTATACCAGTATCGCTACTCCAATAGATTATGTTGACACTAGAAACTATTCATAAGGTCCGAGTCATTCATTACTCTTTGGAATTCATCACTGTATAGTAACCTATGCTACAGTTATTACATGTTGCTACATACTTCAGTAACGCAGCTACACAGCACTATGGAGATCTACGGCGCCACGCGCCATCACTACCCGCGCTACAAACCCCGGTGTAGAACGCCCGGAACTACGGACGTTTAGGGCGTTTTCCTGATGCGCTGTCTTCGAGCAGCGGCTCCCCGAGCTATTACCCAAAGCCATTGCTGGTGACTTGCGAAGCTCTTTGCACCGAGGGCCATGCTGTTTTCGTACAATAGCGCCAGCAAATCCAGGATAGACGAGCACAGAGCAATTATTGGTGGTGGTGGTGGTAGTGGTGAAGAAGTAAGCTGAGCGATGCTCGTGAGTCTTCTTGTTGCATTTGCTACGCATATTAAATCCTCCGCTTTAAAGGCATGGTCTGTATGGCTCTTCTAACAGTCAGGCTCAAGCTCGTCTTTGTGTATTGGTACTTTGAATTAAGGTAGGGCTCACGCAGGAGTCAGTACAATTACATGATCAATTCCCACGTTACACTGATGTGACAAGTACAATCAACCGCAACGCGCCAACGACACGTCCTCCTCTGACCACAGTGCAAAGGTCCGTAGGTGTTGAAAACGATGTAAAAGGAGTATTGGAACGACACTCATTGATTTGATGACTTTTTGGACCTCTGAAATGATGTCAGAAGTGCCGTAATGAATTATGAGATCCCAAGGTCTCAATGCTACCATTGAGCAAGTTCTGCACTTTGTTGCGCACTTAGTGAAGTGATTTTTACGAAGACCAAAATAATAAACTAGCTCCTTTAGATTGCAACTGTGAGCACACGAACAGCAGTCTAGAAACGAAGAGTTTGAAAGGTTGGGCGCTGTGAGGGAAGGCCCTGTGAGTGTGCTCAAAAACACCTTGGTGCCATCCAAGCAATGTATTGTGGAGCATATACAGCTACTGCATCTCCCTGTGTAATATTACGCACCCCTTTTAGGGGCCCTACTACTCGAACGCACAAGACACAGCGCGTCGATTCGACGCGACGAGACGGAAGCGCGTCAAACACAAAGCGCCTATAATCACACCACGTCACTTTCCGTGGGAATTGATCATGTGATTGTACTGACTCCTGCGTGAGCCCTACCTTAATGTGAGCATTCCCTGTGGCGCTTGCTTTAAGTGACTGACGCATAAGCTTTTAGGCTACAGTAATGTTACCGCCGAATGCACGCAGACACACTCCCTGCTTTACCTTGGATTCTGTGTAATTCATATTGTACTTCTGGTTGGATAACATTTTACCCATCGCCCCACTGCTCGATATTTAGTGATTGCCCAATTGGGTTGGCATGCAAGAGTACATATGATACGTAGGCAGATCACACCCTGGTCGATGTAACGGTTTACGGGCAGAACAGTCATATTGCGCAGCGAGGTTAACTGCCGACTTCTTCCAGTCTCGACATGTTGAGTATGCCACGGCTAAAGCCTGCAGCAACCGCAGAGAATCCGCCGTCCTTGACTTCCGACAGGAACACGTCGTGCTGGTCCGCGAGCCGCTCATTGTTACGTCGGATCTCGCGAATAATTCCGTGCGAGCGGGCGCAATTAGGGCACTCGGTGTCGTGGTCACCCAAACACCTGCGATACGCAAGCTCAGTATAGAACGGCGAAAGTGAAACAAAGCTGACACACCGCTGATGATAGCTGTGATTGCACATGAAGTGTATACTGGGTAGGTCGAGCTGGCCGCCGCAGGCCGAGCACTGGGTGACGTGGAAGACGCGGGGCCGGTCGGGGTCCGAGAGGTCGTCGACCTGGCGCAGCTTCGTTTTCGTCTCCGTGCGGTACGAGTCAATCAACGTTTGATCCTAAAGCACCGTCAGATCACACCCAAGCTCGCACATAACATGATATAAGTGCTTACTGTCTTGATATCCCCGCGAGCAGCCTTAATGCGCGATAGAAGCCATTGTTTGACAAGCCCCACACTCGCGACGTTATTCCTACTCAGCACTTGCACTACCGCCAAGGGGGCATGATCTTCTCCGTCTCGATGTGCTCAAGGATGCGCGCAAGATCTGCAGTGTGGCGGGATAGTAGCTCGGGTGTCGATGTCAAAAAGCGCAGCACTAGTGGATACAGCGCTGGGCGCGTCGCGCCATAACGGTCAAGACAGCGCACGACTTCGGCGGATGCATGCGAGGCTGGAGCCTCCTTCTCTCTGTCCATGTAGAACCGCAGCACGTCTTCATACATGCCTAACTTCTCCCACAGCAGGACCAGCCCTGGCGTAAATCCCCGTGTCGAGCAGAGAATCAGCGCATGTGTATGATCGTACGGTAGGTCGTCGCGTCGCAGAATTTGCAGAGCTTTCTCCTGGTATTCATCTGCACCTGCTTGGCCGTCGAGTATGAGTGTCGGTCCGGAAAGGTACAATTCCAGTAGTGTATTCCACACCGCAACCTGATCGTGCTTCTCCGCTTCAGAGTCGGCATTAGGATCAGGCTCAACGACGGTAGGCGCGGGTGTGGGCGACACGCTCCTGGCCCCAGCGTCGGAGGGCGACCGCCTCGAGGAACGTTAGGAAGTTCTTGGGGTGGTCGATAAAGTGCGCGAAGTATATCCGTGGCGAGGGCCGCTTCATGACTGGTCGCACTGGCCTGTTTAGCGTAGGGGTCTCACTCCGCGAGGGCTGCGATGGTGGTGTGTCTGACCCCGAGACACCACTAACCGATGCTTCGCGCCGCGGCGTGCGGTCGATGGGCTTCACTGTTGTTGTTGTCGAAGCGGACGAGGGTGGAACGATTTCGAGGGTGCGGTCGGTTGTCTGCTTAGCGCAAGGTAGGACAAATACGATGGACCTCCCGTGCTCGGCTGGCGCGACGACGAAGATGCTGGTGGAGACTCGTCGTCGTCCACCGCGAGTGGCGTCAAGCTCGTGCAGATGTCGGTAAGGAGCATCGTCGTTTCGTCTGGAAGGTTATCCAGCATCGCGCGGCCGTACCTTGCGAGGTTGCTTTCTGCCTTTGAAATCTGTCAGAGCTATTCTAAGACAAATGTTGACTACTTACTGCTTCTGTGCCAAGTTTACGCAGGTAACCCAGAGCCTCGCGATAGTTCCCTGCATCCTCGATCTGGACTTGTAA
Organism: Terana coerulea; assembly: GCA_024811115.1. Classification (NCBI taxonomy): domain Eukaryota; kingdom Fungi; phylum Basidiomycota; class Agaricomycetes; order Polyporales; family Phanerochaetaceae; genus Terana; species Terana coerulea. Next base: position 20,359 of record JAKOGH010000971.1, read on the forward strand.
GTAATCCTCATGGCGATCGTACTTCTTCGCAAGGTAGGACGCATGCTCGAAGTACCCTGCCTGCCGACACACGCGTATGGCGGTATCCAGGTCAAACGGCAGCTCATCAGTCTCGCCGTCTGCAGACGTGCGGCGTGACTCGGACTTGATGAAGCTGTCTAAGCGAGCAACATCCTTGAGCTTCGTGTACGTATTCAAGAGAAGGGTGGTGTGATCCGAGTTCGCCATGCCTCGGTTGTGCAACTCCTGCAGGTAAGTTACGAGGTTGTGTATCCGCTGCGCGTCGAGAAACTGACAAAAATTGAACTCATGTATGACAAAAGCAAAAGGCGAACCGCACCTTGCGAATGACATAACTGGGTGGCACGTGCCCGATTGTCTGGACGAACTGTTGCATGGCGGGGTCATACTCGCCCTTGGCGTACAGGTGGTCGCCGTACTGCTTCCGGATGTCAGCTATACTGGCATCATCCAGGTTCTGCGTCCTCGCGAGGCTAAGTGCGAGAAGGTACATTGACCTGCGGTACAGCATGTCCAACTTTCTCCCCCGTCGGTTTCTCCTCTAGGCGTAGCAGCTTCGGCATGAATCAGAGGAAGTCACAGTCTGGTAAGACGAGGACATACCTTTCCATCATTTGACAACAAGTATATTTGCCCGGCGGCAGTGAAAATCTCGCGAATGCCGTCGGGGTACGTCGCAGAGTACGCGACAAACTTGTTCTCAAGATCCAGGACGACGACTTTCGAGACATCGCGGTCAGAACTTGTAACAGCAATGTTGCGTACTGTGGCAGAAGCGGCCGATGCGGAAGGGGTGAAAGGTGGTGAGACGATAATGAGGTAGTTGCGCTGTAGATATATCGAGGATTTGTGTCCTGTACGCTGCCTTAGTTATTAAACCGAATGTTTTGAGATTTTCTGCACCTTCATACGCCAAGCATGCGCCCCGACCATCGACACCACATATGTAAATCGCCTCATCTCGGGCGACAACAATGTCTTTTGCCTCCCGATCCATCGTCGCACACCCCAACGCGCTTCCTACTTCGTCCACGGCCGCTGGGGTACCCCCACTTCCTTTCCCTGTGACCTGGTAAACGAGCACGCGGTTAATTGTGACGATAAAGAGATGGGTATTCGGGTTGCTGGTGGTGGGCTCTCTGAACCCGAGACCGGTGACAGGGTCAACAGAGCCTTCGAGGATGACGCGGGGTTTAGATATCGAGGTGAGGGAAGTGGATCCAGAGAAAATTGACTGATCAAGGTGTCTATAAAGGAGGACGGTGCCGTCTGCGAGTCCGATGGCGAGGTAGGACAAGGACGTGGTGAGCGCGATAGTGGACACCGGGTGGGGACGATTTCCGCTTTGCACTTTAACAGAGCGAAGGAGGACGGGCGCGCCAGTTTTCTTTTCCATTGTCTGGAGGTCCCAGACTTTGAGAAACGGGTGCCGCACTGTGTCCTCTTCCTGGCATGATGTTAGCGAATAGTCAGGAAAGTATGATAGAAGCTTACACCAATCGTAATAAGTAGCCCATTGCGCTCTAACATATGTGTGACACGCCCTCCGGTGTGTGCAAGCCAGGTATTTATCCGCTCGAAGTCTTCACTGAGGCGGTAAATGCTACCGTGAATGTCAGCCACAAGTGTTCCATGAGCCGTCGAAGTCATGCATGATATTTCCGGTGTTTTCTACAGAGCATGTAAAAGGGGTTCATCGATATATCTTGCCTGGCTACGGACCTTGAATATCTCTGGCGAGCTGGCCAAGTCATGGACGTCCTTGACTGCAGCGATGTCGAAGAAGTTGAACTGCCTCCACTGAAAGCCGAGTCAGCGTAGGTATGAGAGCCAGGCGCAGCGACCCAGACTCACGGCTGAGGCAGCCGGGGAGTGACTTCAGTGGTCATGGTTTGCTCATGAACTACACTGGGCCAGAAAGCACGGCGTGCTGTAATGAGAGCTCGCGGTGAGCGCGACGCAGCACGCGTTACACGCACAACCCTAACCTGACGCTCTCCCACGTGGTTCGGCCGCACCCGGTTCGGCCGCGCGACGTTGGGCGACTCGTTCAGCACCGGGCACCAGCTTTCTTTCCTTCCACTCTCCTTCTCGGTCAGTCTTATATCCCCTTTGTGCCCTACTACTCCTCTGCTTAACAAGCTCTGCAGGTCAGCCCGACTCATCACAATGGCTTTCCTCGGCATGCGCTACTGGCCCACTCCCGCACGTCCACCTCACGCTCCGCTAAAAGCAGCCCGCTCACGATGCGCTTTCTTCAGGTCTTGAGGCCCATGTGGCCGTTCATTGCGGCGGGAACCCTTACGTTGTTTTTGGTCTCTAAGGCGCAGGATCTTGCTATTCGCGGTACGTCGTGCTATTTGCTACTGCTCGGGTGAAGACTCTTAAACCCGCCTCCAGCTGAGCCGTACAAGAGCGACCCTCGCAACCCCTACAGGGAGGAGCTCGCTCGGGAGGAAGCCACTCACCACTAAATATTGGCTAATAGAACGCATATCGCCGCTATAGAGTCATTTCGTGAACAACGTCTGCGCTTCGTACTCCGGCCTCTACGCCAGTCAATCCATAGCTCGTTAACTGTCCGCTGTCCCGCAAGCCAACTATACCTGGAGCTTCTAGAGTCGAAAGCTGGCAAAGTTATGGTTATCAATGTGGAAGCAAAGCTATCGCGCTATGGACACTTGCTGGAATGCACCCTGTCGGATTTCCTTGCTGTGTTTCCGACAAGCTTGCTTCGCTTGCTACCTACTCCGAGTACAATCACCCCTTTTGCCAACCTTTTGCTACAGTTTTGCTCCAACAAATTCCTGATTAGCTTGGGATGAGTGAGATGTAATACCCATAACACTGACAGGGAGCACCGAACGCAAGTCGAGTAAAATAGCCGCCTCACCTCGATCTTAATCTTCATCATGGCGAACGACAACTTAGAAGTGAACCACAACCAACCTAATGCTTTCACCACACCGACGTACTCCCAGCAGTCCAGATTTTGGTTCGACGATGGCTCCGTAATCGTATCGCTGGCGAAAGACCGGTTCAAGCTGCACAAATCACTCATATGCCGCCAGTCGTCCTTGCTTGCGTCGCTGCCAGTGTCTCGCGTCGAGGGCGTAGACCTACCTGTGCTACAGATACCTCAGGATCTTGCAAATGTACAGGATTTTACTGCGCTTCTCGAGCACCTGTACCACGATGTGTGCGTTTCTTTTCATACCACATTTCCAGTCGACCTAAGGCCACGACCCGGTCTTGTTGCTCACAATGTACGTTTAAGGCCAATAGATTCCGCACCCCTGTCAACCGTGTCGTCTGTACTCCGCGTCACAGCTGTGAAGAGACTTGATATTCCGCGCGTATACTCCGTAGCTCGAGCACAATTTGCGCGACTGCTCCAGCCGAGCCCAGGCTTAGCGCGGTTTACACCCCCAGAGAATCCCGAAGAAGCGTTGACCCTGGCTGTAGAGCACGACATTCCCTCTGTGAGTGCCTTCGGGGTAATATGTATGTGTATAATCCTGACTATGACCCAGGTTCAGAAAGCGTTGTACTACAGTGTTGCCACGACCTCGCACTTTGAGCCAGATTCCTCGCACCCCTCGCTGCCTCCACATGTCGTGGCTAACTGCGCCTCCTTGCAAGAAGAGCTCATCGCGCACTTTACACCCATCCTGTTCACTGTCGCGACAGCTGGCCACATGGTATGCACGGACGTATTCGCGGAGGAGTGGATGCCGACGGTCATCGCGCCTGCGTTAGAGAACAACGGATTATGCAGGCCCGTCGAGACCTTGCGGGCAATTCAGGATGTGGACTGGGCAGAGAAGGGGTTGTGTGGGGAGTGTTGTGCTGAAAAGAGGGCGGAATGGGAGGAGGAGGTAAGGGTCGTGTGGGAGCTGGTGGATAAGTCGTTAGGAGTGTAACACTGGTCGGTACACGAAGGATGTGGTCGTATGCACAGTAAGCTGATATGAAATGCTGCAGATCGCATATAACACAATCAAGAACAATGTGTATAACTTGTGCAATTGAAGACGGAAGGCATTCGCCAAGTATTAGAAAAAGTGTCGTATTTCGTCGACATCCTCCTCTAGAGCGGTCCTTTATAGTCCCCATGTTGCGTCTTTTCATCCTTACCCTCTTCAGTTGTTTTCACCTCTGCTTTCCACCATGCACACCGCTCTACGTCTTCGTCCGTCATCTTGAGATCTTCCTCTTCCGTGATTGTACGCGCGTACTGGTCCGTTTTCCCTGCCGCGCGTTTGTCTTGGGAATGGCAGCAGCAGATTCCACAAACCCACGAGAAGAGGGAGATGCCGACGGCAGTTCCACAAACGATGTAACTGACCTTGTGCTACAGCCAAGCCCCCTGCTGCTTTGATATGCCATCTCGTCCCAGGCACGGGAGAACTCGTCGACACTGACCAGGAATTCGTGTCTCTTTGTTGGAGTCTCGCAGAGCCAGAGGTCAAGCACCTGAAGACGATGCAGGTGGACATTCCTTCCGTTCAGCTTGTACGAAGTTGGCGCAGCGAGAACATCCTGCATCGCAAACAGCACCACACGGGGGTCCGAACCTGGGACACTGGGGAGATTGCGACCAACACGTACGCATTGAATACGGATCTTGCCAGCGCGCGTAGCGTCCGGTAGGGATGTCCAAGCCAAATTGCGATCTATGTGAGACTTGAATCTATCCGCTTGTCGAACGTCGATGTTCAGAGTAAGCTCTCCGATCTCGTCGCAGGCGCATATGATTTGGTCAATGTCCTTCCAGCTTGCATTTGTTAGGCCTTCTCCCAGAATGCTACGATATCCTGGACCAAATTCAAAGGTAACCTGGATGCGATTAATTGCCGGCAGGTCGGCCATTGCGCCGAGGTCAAATCGCAAAGAGCATGGATATTCGGGCGGCGCGGTTGTGTCTTGGCGGCACGAGACGAATGTTATGCAAGTGTCTGTGTTAAACATGTATTCATGCAACTGTATGATATTCGTAAAGCTGTGCGGCTTACCCCAGTATGATAATGACAGCCATGTGCCAGGCGTATCCGGGTCAAGCGATTGGAGAGAGTACTGAGCGAGTCGAAGGATGGACTCCCTGAGAGTTTGGTGTATATGTGGGTAGCTTCGATATAATCTTGTGTGTAGTAATGCGGAATACATGAGAGCTAGCTCTCTAGCTGTTCCACCGCAGTTTGCGATCTCTATGTATTCGAGGCTGCGGCTGCCATAAGCCGGGAAGGTGCTGCCTGACAGCGACGACACTGATGCTTCCGGAAATTGCAGTGCTCTGCAAATGAGGCGAGTAAGGGTTGGGATCTCTAGAATGAGGCGAATAAAGTCCGCAGCATATCTGAAATGCAGGTCGTAAGATACAAGGTGTTTACTAGGTAAACACGTCCAGGAATGGTTCTTGGGAGAGAGGCGGATAAGGATCGAGGTGCATATACAAGCCCTCGACCCTTGTCCGAGATTAAATGGAGCGGCTGCCGCTGACGGAGAAGAAGGGCTGTCTGTGTATCTTGATAAAGAAGCTGTAAAGCCAGGGTTCGCATTCTCCACTGCTTTGTACAGCCCAGCCAGTAATGCACTCCTCGAAGGTCCGGACTTCGCGCACTGGAAGCTGAACTTGGTCGATAAACCGTAGGAACTTGCCGCAATTGTTGGAGTGTATGTGGAGTTGGCGTTCCATGCCCCTTCGACATATCGTCGCCCAGTAGCGGCATACCAAGCTACACATTCCCAGCACTCTCTCCTTCTCCTCAGCTCTCAACTCTGCGACTAAGTCGTCCAGTATCTTCCTGGTGACTTCAGGCGGAAGGTATACCCCGTTGCAAAGCCACTGCCGAAGAATGAAAGAGAAGTTATGTGAGTAGAGTGTCGGGGAGTGCTCAGACTCATAGAGTGAGGTAAGATACAGAGGGGGAGCGGAGGCAAACAATGACGAAGGAACCACATAGGGTCTCGTTGTGAAGGCTGTGTAAACAATGCGGTACACTTCGTGCTCGAAGCTCTGCATCGCAGCCTAGTTTTTTCATGACGCAGAGAGCTGGGCGTGCCCATCGTCCACTGGGAACAAAATTGAGGCCATGCATTCGAAGCCAGAAACTCGTGCACCGCATAATACACACAACGAATGCTACAGCACCGCTTTGTAAGGAAGCTACTTCGAGGGAAACAAACCCCCGCAGCAGAAAAATGAGGTGACTAGGCTCTTCTCCCGTCCAGTGCGAGCACTCTCAGCGCCGACTCCAAAGCAGGAGAGGTCTGACACTCGAGAGAGGCTGTGCAGGGAGATGATCGGGGCAATGTGCCGCGTACGCACTGGGTGGGACTAGTGAATACTCATGCCTCTACCAGGAATGCCGCCAGGTGGTGCCGCTCAGCTCGTAGCTTCAGGAGACAACGGATAGAAGAGCGACGGTAGCGGGAGGAGGCAAGAGGAGGCCAGGCACCGTGCGTGAACCGTTGTTTTGATCCCGGGCACGTGGGAAACGCCACAAAGCTCGCAACTGAAACCGGTTAGCGAAAGCTCTCTTGCCCTCACTATAGCTCCTAAGGAGAGGCATACGTTATGAATTAGATATCAACGGAAGCCCATATCGAAACAAAAAATGTGCCTTACCAGCAGGATGTTGTAGGAGGAACTGCGGAGGAGTCGAGTAATGGGCCATCCGACGTTGCCAAACCACACCGACAGCCAAGAGACGTGACACGACATAGTTTGCACAAGATGCAATAGCACTGGAAAAGGCTCAATGTGAGGACGGGCATCCAGTACATTAGCATTGTGTTCAAAAGGAATGCAATGCAAGCAGTCATTACGGGAGTTCTACGATACGACGCACGAGTTCCTTCGCACCTAAAGTGTCCATGCATGTCCAGTCCATATTGCCTGCACCTCTGCCCACGTCCACCTCCCTCGCCTCCACATCGTGGTCCTCTACGTCGTTGCGCGCAGTGTGATGTTGATGATGCAATATATCTTACATAATGACACAATCTTTGTCTTTCGGGCCCTTGCCCGAGCCCTCGTCGCTACCCGGCGCGTCGCGGTGCAGCATCGCGCCAGGCCCGCCCGGCGCAGCAATAGGTGCCGAGCTCTTTAGCCGCTGCGCGGCCCGCTTGTCGCCCAGGTCGGAGGCACGTTTGTACCACTTGATTGCTCTGAGGACTAGTAAGCAAGAGCAATGATATACGAGGAGAAATGAGGACGTACTCGGGCAGATTGGGGTCGGTGCCAATGCCAACTTCGAGGAAGTACCCGCAGGCATACATCGCTTTCACAAGCCCTGCTTCGGCGGCCTTCCGTGCCCAGAGGAAGGCCTCGGTGTCTGACTGCGGTAGAACACCCGGCGAGCCTACGAGGTACCACGCTGTCAGCGCAAAGCAAGCGTCCCGGTGGTTTTGCTGCGCTGCGATGTTCTGTTGACAATATGAGCTGACGTACGAAAAGGCGAGTTGGGAACATACGTAATAGTGTATGGATAGTGCCGGATCCTGCGGACAGCCCATCTTGCCGTACTCGTAGCACTCTCCCAGCCTAAACGCACTCGGCGCATATCCCAGCTCCGACGCCTGCGCGAGCAGCTCGGCGGCGTACTCAAAGTCCACGAATAGGACGTTGTCGATGCCGCGCTCGTGCAGCAGCGCAAGCTCATGAAGCGCGTGCGGGAACTCGGCGGTCGCGTGCTCGGCGGAGCGCTTCAGCCACTTCACGCCCTCTTTGGGGCTCTTGCTCAGACCGAGCTCGCCGTTGAGCTCCGCGATGCCGAGGCGGTACATCGCGCCAGGGTGCAGCGCCGCGGCGGCCTTCTTGTAGAACGTGAGTGCCTTGCCGGACTCGCGCCGACAGCCCCAGCCGTTCTCGCAGCAAGTGCCGGCGCGGTACGCTGCGTCGGGGTGCCCGTGCTTCGCGGCGAGGACGAAGAGCGGGTACGCGCGGTCGAAGTCCTGGCGGTTCTTGTGCGTGCCGATGCCGTTGGCGTAGCAGTCGGCGAGAAAGTATTGTGACGGCATGTGCCCGCGGTCGGCGTTGCGCTTGAGGAGGGACGTCGCTTCCCGGATGAGGTCTTCCCGCTTCTGGACCGCTTTCTCGACGTCCATTACGTTTCCGGGTGTCGGTGTGGGCATGGGCATGGTCTTGGATGCGTCAATCATGAAGACAGCAAACTCGAACTGGACGTCCGGGTCTTGGGTTTTCTTGGCGTTCGTCCGGTAGAGCTCGAGGGTGCGCTCATGAGAAAGCAGAGCCGCCTGCTTGCCGGGACGGAGATGTGAATGGTCGAGGATGGGACCCTGCGCAATCGACGGTGACGGTGCACGAACGGACTGCGATGTTATGGACGGCGGCTCCTGGAAGTTGGTCTGCGAGCCCGTGTAGAAGTCATCTCCATCGGGAGAGAACGCCTCGGGCCCTGGGCCGTAGTCATACTGAGGTTGTGGGGGTATATCGTCTCTTGGACGTGACTGAGAGCGTCGTGAAGGAGAGTACTGCGAGTTTGGACGGATAGGCGGGGGCAGGTCGCGCGGAGGCCTGAACGCTGGGTCCGCGACGGATGCTGGACGTGATGAAGACTGTGCGTACATGACAAGGGACCCTGTGAGAGGATGCGGCGACGAACGGGCTTAACCAATGGGGACAAGCAGCTGCAGTGGAAATGCGTAAAAGTTTGAGCACCAAAAGCGGCGACGACGACGAGGACAGGATGGCTCCGGCCGCGGTCGTCGTTGGTCGTGGAGGTGGAAAGCAAGAATATAATTAGCGCACGTCGGGCGTCGCTCAAACGTGCCTTGAAATGGAGCGCCGACGCAGGCCGACGTCAAACCCTAAATTTGGTCAAATTCGGGCCGTGTTCAGGGCAGGGCTAAAAGTAAGACTGACTGAACGTGAACGGGCAAGTACTTAGCTTGGTTCAGTCCATATCGTACACAGTCGTTGCGCTGAAGTACTTTTTTCTTCTCGAATCACCATCCTTCCACAGATGAATTCCCAAAGCATATGAGCTGGAAGATGTAGTCTTAGTCCACCTATCAACCTACGGCTCGTTGAACGTAATTCAATATTATTCCTGGCTTCAGCTCTCGGACATTCCTGGGCTCGCACCCCAGGTCCTTCCAATTCATTTAGATCAACATGGCTATGGAAAATGTATGTCCATTGGACGAATGTTGGTGGACTTTCAACAAAGGTCCGGCGCCGAGTCTGTCCTTGAGCAGTGCCACAGATGCCAATGCCCGGGCGTGTTGTGGTACGTCCGCAGTCCTTGCTGAGCTCTTATACTCTGCCAACGAGCTCACAGACGACGCATTGCTCACACGCGTGATGCGCATGCTTGCAAACTTTCAATGCATGGTTCAAATTGCCACTTGTTACCCCACTTTGCCAGGTTCCTGTGCGAGCATGAAGCCTGAACTGGCATAGACAGTATTGTACGTCAAGGCTATGCACTTTCACTCTTTCATTTCCGGTTATGTACTCACCATTTGTGTCCCTAACTAGCCCTCGATGATCGTGCAAGGAACATGTCTGCAAATGAAGTTTGCGCTTACTCACAACTTATGGGCGTCGTCAATAAGCTGCGAGAGTCCTGGTAATTGCTCAGCGCTAGAAACGGTGTGCTGGCTCCTTAAAGCGAAGGGCGTGAGCTCTTCTGAGGTCCAGTAGTCCAGAGACGTTCTTTCCAGTACGCTATGTTGCCCACCTCCGACCTTGGTTAGTTCCAATCTCTGCTGCCGTTACCAACAAACTCACCAAAACAACACTAGTTGCATCTAGGACCGATTGGATGCCAGAGCCTGCGTTTCGTGGGACGTTTGGTGTGTTCTCGCTTTGCGCGAGCACCATGGTTGTCAGTGTATGGAGCGCCGTGCATATGGATATCCCGACCGTACGAGCGACCATCCTACAATCCTTTGTCACCAACGTCGCATGGATGGTTGCGGCCCTCTTTTGCCCAGAAATGCTGTTGCTGATTTCCTTCAACCAGCGGATGAATGCCAGGGCTGTGTTAAAGGATGCCTTGATGCTGCTGAATACCAAGCTTTGCTGTGCAAAGGACGACGAGAAAGAGGTACGTACGGCGTTGTTGATGAAGTCTGTTCCAAAATTCAATATTTCGGCTAGGCTGGAGATGGTCGGACACCAGGTGCAGAAAATGCTGGCATCAGTACTTCCCGGCGGCGGCATCTTTTCACGCTCGTACACGGTTTCTACGCATCTATGGGTGGCTATGTCTTCGACCTTCTTGACGACGACGGCCAAGACGGCGGTCCTCGGTTCCTCTCCTCAGGACGGACTCGGGTCTCCCTTACCTCGTCCGGCATTCGATTTCTCATGCAATACGACCCCGACCTCATCCCCGATCTGTCCCAGACCTCCATTACCGACAGAACCAAAGCGAGTAGCCTCAGCAAGGCGCTTCTGCTTGGTCAAGTCGCATGGTTCTGCACCAACTGCGCATCAAGGCTTGCGCAGGGGCTTCCACTGAGCCTCCTCGAGGTGTCCACCGTCGCGCACGGGCTGTGTACGCTAGTGACGTATCTCCTGTGGTGGTCTAAACCGCTGAATGTGGCGGAGCCGTCGCCCGTTCGAGGTCTTCGTGCACGCGAAGCATGCGCGTTGATGGCGATGTGCAGCGCAGAGCAAGTGCACGTTTTGTGTGACACGATGTGTGTCCGCTTCCCCGCGGAGATGAACTCCGTCAGTGGGCTCCAGTCGGTCGGCCGTACTGGAGATGCATCGCACTCTGCGGAATCGCTCCTCCCTCAAGACGTCTTTCCCCCGCAGAAACCCGAGGCAGCGTTGCAGCAGGGCCTGTCCGGTCCAACTCCTGTCATGCTTCGCCCTGGAAAACGTTGCCTGGCCGGTACTCCTTTCACGCCGAGCAGCCAACCAGCACACGCGTCCCTACGGAGCCTTAGGTCTCGAATGTTGTTCGGCTCGCGCGCCGTACCATGGTACGCACTCGAACGAGCAGCAGACTCTTCCGTCGCTCTTCAGGCAGAGGACGTTGAACGCTGGACATTGGCTTCAAAGGCTATGCAACGCTACGGCTTGGCCATCGGAGACGAGGCGTTGCATCCACACAAGCCCTACGTCTGCGCCAAATCGACCCTACAGTCCTCCACCGACTTCAAGGGGCGAAGCCTGCAAGGCATCGTCCGTTCGAACCTCGCGGCGTCTGCGCTCACGCTCATCTACGGCCTGCCGCACCTTCTCGGGTGGAATGCTCAGTTCCCATCCGCGGCGGAACAGGTGTTTTGGCGGGTCGCGACTGTGGTGGTCACTTGCTGGGGCGCGGCCATGGCGTCCACTGTCGCACTCATTGTCGTCGTACGCATGTGCCTCGGGAACTACACAGGAGAACGGCGCGGGGAGACAGGGCTCGTTGCTGCGGCCGCAGTGCCCTACATCGTGACGGCCGGGTTTTTGCTTATCGAAAGCTTGCGGCAGCTACTCTATCTCCCTCCTGGGGCATATGCGCTCCCGTCCTGGTCAAACTACTGGCCTCATTTTTCTTGACGCGCTTCAAGGTCCATGCATGCGGGTCTCCCGATGTACATTGGCATAGGCGGTCTCTCCCGTGAACATCGTATCCACTTGTGCGTGAAGTATCTCATACATACACAGGTAGCTCAGCCACATTTGTTATCAATACAGCAATTGCACAGGCAGGAACAGGTCCTATATTAGAGATATCTATACCAACTAGATGATCAAGATGTACAAGAAATATGAGCAAAGATCTCGACGGTATGGCTTTACCTACGCTGTAGCAGGACATGACTAGGGTAAATAGTGGATTAATCAGAACATTCAAGGATTCAAGTAAAATGGCAACACCCTCAATCGTCCTCATCATCGTCTTCGTCGCTTGTGGGAACCTTCGTATGCCTGATGGAAAGAATACGTTGCCATTAGCCCAGTCACCGGCATTGAAATTGTTTTTCCACTTCGCGTACGGGTTCTCCGGCTCGACCTGTATATCCCACCATCCCTCGAATAACTCCTTCATCTCTCCGCTGGCGACCGCATCGCTGTGCCACACCCGCCGCACCTTCAAATTGCCATTTCCCATCACGCGCGTGGTCGTCGGGATCTCCAAGCGGGCCTGGAAACCGTGCACCTTGCTCAGGTCGAGGTCCCAGTCGTAGAATCCCGCGATCTCGTTGTCGCCGAATTCAATCTCGCCAATATACCCGCCTATGACGTGTACGGAGCGCATGAGCACGCGGTCCGCCATGTTCCCGTCTCAGTCGTCAACCCGCGGGCCTGTCACCTTCGCCGCCTTGCCTCTGTACCCCGTCTTGAGCTCGAACATCTCGCGACGCGACGGGTCCTCTGCGAGGAGCTTGAGGAGCTTCGCGTGGATCGCGGCTAGGCTCTAGGACAGCCTCTTAAATAGTCGGAAGGGATGCTCTCGTTCCTTTGTATATAGAGGCTGTCACCAAGGTGGGGGTCTTCTGAGGAGTGTCCCGGACTTCGAACCGGCTTCTCGGCAAGAAATAGCTTGGGCCTCAAGCGCGCTGCGCTGACGACGTCATCATCGTCGTCGCAGGGCCAGGCTAAGGTCGGTAAGTATTCCCCTTGTACGACCTGTACAGCGACAGCACTTAGCCTCCAGCTTCTCGCAGTACTAAGGGCGACCGGTGATGATTATGGTAGACTTACCGGACTGTCTTCCATGTCCCCTGTGTCATCCCACCCTCTCAGCCAATTCTCTATTTACAGTACTCATGGTATTAATATTATAATTAACCAGATAATTACATACTTCATTACTATACTAATACTTCCCTGAGTTCATGGGCTCGTGCTCGGAGGCATTCACCTGCGCTATACAGAAATAGGGAGGTGATATGAGCGACGACGCTTGGGCAGCGGGCTCTTCTCCCGGGCTCGCCACATGGGAGATGCCGTGACGGCAAGGCAATGCCTGACGTGCCGTTTCAAACTCCGGGACACTACACTGAAGGACCCAGAGTTTGGATGTAGACTAGCGCTTTGGAGGCATTTTTCGAAGTGCAGGCAGACGAAAGAAGGAGAAGAGGTCGTTCACCTGCGAACGAGAATAAAGTGCACGACGCGTCCGCCGGACGCCCGTTTAATGAGCTTGACCCACGGTCACGTGAAACGTCGGGCGCCCAGGCAGTGACTCGGCCATTTATGTTAGTGACATAACATACAGAGATATGTGCACTAGTACTTACTGGATAATTCTAATTGGAAACCCTGGCTTCCGCGGGTTTCTCCGTGATCCGCAGAAACCCTCCTAAATTGGGAAATGAGCGGGACGCTGGATTGTGAGCGCTGGTAGACGCAGGTAGCTCATTTTCCGCTGTCTGAATGAGAACTGTGCCAATTATCATTGTAAATTCTTATGAGCTTCATGGAACAAGAATATATCCCCTATTAAGACTGATCATGAGGTGCAAACCAGTGTTACAAAGTGCCCGCCCCTTTCCCGATTTGGTAGGGTTTCTTCGGATCACGGAGAAACCCGCGGAAACCAGGGTTTCCAATTAGAATTATCCGTACTTACGTGCAGAACTTACATAAACGCAGCAAGTACGAAATCATCGCAGTTGCTAACCTATCGTCTCAAGGTCGAGCAGAATCAAGCAGGAAGAGAGGAGACGTCAGAGCGCCGACGAGCTGAAAAACATAGCGTGAACGCCATGCAATGGCGACAGTGCCATTCCGATTACAACTCGGCGGCAGCGGCCTTCCATTGCAACCACCAAGATCAAGAGTCAGCGATATCTTTCTCCGTTGTCAAATGGGCTGTGTACTGTATGTTATAATCGTCTCAACGTTCAACTCCCATGACTGAGTTTGCGAACAGGCCTAGACTGTAGAAGTGGTGTTCTTCAAAGAACATCCATCTGCATCAGCTCCTTCGCATATTAGGGTTCTCGGTGTGTCATCTGCTCATGAATTTATGTGCTATCTAACGAGGATTTTGACAGTATAGGTCGGTGTCGCCGTCGGACACTTGTACTCATTTACCACTCCGACGTGTCGGTGAAGCGCGTACAAGACCACGTTACTGGATTTTCTTTTGCCCCACACGACAGCCTCCATGTCTTCGCCAACTCAGTCGCCCTCGCCGCCTACTATTCCTATCCCTCATACTGCGGCACTTCCACCAAATGGCAGACGCCTTGCTTCCGCATCTGACCTCCCTCCCGAAATCATCCGTCACATTCTGGAGACCTTGATTGGAGAAATGGCCGGCGACATGCCACCTGCGCGAAGCAGAGTACTTGGAGCTTTCAGTCTTGTCTGCCGGCACTGGGCGGCGTTGTGCCGCGAAGCGATGGAAAAGTGGATCGAGATCTACTCCGACGACTGTGTTGCTCACTTCCTGAGCGGCATCAATCTTCGACCTGTACGTGGCGTGCGACCGCTCGCAGAGTTCATCCGGGGCTGGGAGGTCAAGTGCAGCCAAGCGTACGAGCCGTGGTTACACACCTTTTTCTTCAGGCTGCACGCGCAACGGTGCGCGCCGTCGTTGCATCCAAGTTCCCGCAGCCTCGTCATATCGCACGCGAGCATCGGCCGTGAATCTACCTCAAATGGAGACTTTCCCCGGCTCACGCATCTCGGTCATTATCTGCGTTTCTTCCGCGCACAATCCCCGGGCGCGTGTTTTTATTGAACAGCCTCCACCTGCACTATCTGCACTTTCGTCATGCCATGGACCTCGTTCGGCTTGCCGCTGAAGTACCGACCCTCAGCATGCTCTACTGCATGGGTCTCGTATTTCCCGAGGCTACAATGCCTCTGGGTCTTGGCGCCAGAGCTCGGACTCCCGCTGAACGCGCACTTACGTATGTGTCCATGGAAAACTGCGGCGAGGCTGAGCTGGAAGCCGACCTCATGCTTTCCGTCTTTTCATATGCCAGGCTGCACCACAGACCACAGGGCTTGCCTAGACACCTTCGCGACTGGATGCTTCAACTTGCACAGCTGCTCGCGCCGGAGCATGTCGAGTTTGAAACGCTCACTCTGCAATACGTCGGTAAGAATCTATACTTTCAATTTCGTTTTTTGGAGACTGAGAGTTTACACTATCCAGACAGTTGCATCCAATTTTCCTTCCGGCAAAGCGGTGCTTTGGGCCCCTCCATCGACGCAAAATCATACCTAGGCCTAGTGCACTTCGATGTTGACTCACTGAACACACCGCCGGTGCAAAATCAGCCTCACGTTTTTCTGCAGCTTGGGCCCAATTACGACCTCCCGACGTTACGGCGTGTAAACTGGGACGCACTGGACATGCTCCTCACTCCCTCTACCCAAAATCATGCTCGCAGCTTGGATATCAGCATCGACGTCGACGCTGCGTACATCTTCAGGTCGATTCTGAACGCCATCCTCTCCGGCGCGTTCGTGCCCACGGCATATCAAGAGGGCCGATTGCGTGTCCACCTCACGGCACCTCTAGCCGCTTTCTCGACTCCGCGGGAGTGTACCCCGCTCTTCTCACTGCGCGACGTGCTTGCCGCGCCGCGCACACACGCCATAGATGGGCGCACCGTATCGCTCACCGAGCCACAGATGTTCGACTACATGCTGTGCACGTCCGATGCTGAGCGGGCGGCGTTTCTTGATTGGATACACGCGGACAGCGGGCGGGCGTATCAAGAGCAGGTCGCACTTATCGAAACAATCGGATTCGTGCCGAGCCAGCCACGGAATCGGGGCAGTCGGGTTATACCCCCAGGCGAGAAGAAAGGGCCGGTGTAGCAGGCACAGCAGACACCAGCCCCGCCGATGCGCGTTCTATACCTCAGTACACCGGGTCTAATACGCAGGTGGTGGCAGAGAATGCACCGGCGGTCACGCCGCGCATCTCGGCTGGTGTATCGATCGACCTGCTGCACTCAGCACGGTCGAGCTCCACAATAAATGCGGAGGGGCAAAGGGCGACCAAGGTTTTGAAAGAGCTGGACGTGCGGCGTCCTGGGCAGGAAGTGGCAAAGTACGCGCAAGATCCGAAGAGCAGCGGAACAAAGCGCAAAGGGAGACTGTGGGGCGGGTGGAAGAAGCCGGTGCTAGTGCAGGAGACGCAGGGCTCGAATTCGACTGAGGAGACCCGTAGCGCTTGTAGTAGGGAGCAGGGGCGAATTGGTAAATAAATGAGTCCGAGAGGAGAGCTTAATTTAGGTACGTTTGGAAACGTTGCTTGAGTACCTCCAAGTACTTACTGCTCTCATCCAGAGCATTTAACTGTCTCTTCAGTTGTAGATAACTTGCAAAAATAGGTTGGCGCTATATGCTCCTATCAGTTCTCTTTGCGAACACGATCCCCAGGTATCTGAGTTGGGTGCATCGCAAAATGCATTGTGATGCCAAACTGCGCCGAACACCGCAATGACGTGAGGTTGAAGATTCCTTGACCCCCAAGACAAGAATCAAGTGAACACCTTTCTGATGTATTTCTGGCTATCTCTGGTACGCTGTGCCCGCATTCTTTGGCGGCTTGTTCTTCTACGATGACTTGAGCCCGCAGCTGCCTGCACAAGTCCGGGACTTCCTTCATGCTACGAGGGCTAGCTGCGTCTGGGTCACGGTACGGTTGGGCGACACATCCGAGGAATCTTCGTCCTGTAAGTTATGGGCGCACGTTTCCACAGAGGCGTCTGACACCGCCTCAGGGCGCTACAACACGTGCAGCTTCGAATATGTACAGCGTTGGTTGAGGAATAGCTTGAGTACGAGGCTACTTCTGTCCGATCTCTATCGCTTGTCGCTGAATTGTCGTCAGTGTCTCATTGCACTGTACCGCTCTTTGTCGCTGATTCTCATTCTTGGCATCTTCGTCCCCAGTCCCAGTTACGTTCTTTTTCTTCTCCCAAGACCTATCTACAACCATCTTTACGGCCATTCTCCCACGACATTCATCACGCCAGCCGACTCCATTCTGCTGATGGTACTCTCAGCATCCTCTTGAAGCTCTTCCTCACACCCCTCTTCGTTGGTCTGATCCTGCTTTCTTGCTGGCTAGGCTGCATGATGACTCCCCTGAGCTTCGCAACCAGCCTGCCGTCCAACATGTGATCGCACGACTCGAGCAACATCTTGAGCCGTTGCGCGAGTCTGCTAAATGGCTGAAGGTGCAGTACGAAAGTCATGGTAAGTCATGTATGTCAACGTTATACACTACATGTTGTTAAATATATGCAGCATTGACTAGAGAACGGAAGGAAGTCTCTGTGGTTCCATTATATAGCATCAACCGAGCCGCGGGACTTCCACAACCAGCTCGAATTCCACTTCGGCGAGATTATCCATCCACCGAGCCACGGTCTCCTACAAGTTTTCTGCCGCTTCATTGTTGATTGGACAAAGTTTCAAGACTTTGCGAGCGTCCATTGGGCAGCGGTAGATAATATCCTCTGCGCCCATGACGAAGTCCGAGTATTTGCACTGGAGATGATTTGCAAGTCAAGTCAGCTGTATGCTCCCAGATGTATTGTGCAAACAGTCTTACAAGGACGGTTTATGCCGCGCGCCCTCCGTGAGCACAAAATCCACATCCATGTCGCGATTCATGATGGCGGTCACTCCACCCTCCAATCCGTCTATGATACGCAGGAGGCTTCATATGGTCCGATCGAGCATCTGGTGGACGGAAACATTGTGTCGCTCCATGGGCCACAGATATGCGACTACCGTTTATGCAAGACTCCCGAGCAGAAGGAGGATTTCCTGCGGTGGATTCTGGCGGACAGAGGAGAGGACTACAGGGCTCAAATCGAGCGTTTGATTGCTCTGGACCCCAGCGACCAGCAGTGGCACGAGAGGCCAAACCAAAGTCTGCTGGTATACCCGCGGAGGGCCAAGCGTGTGTCGGTCGAGGTGACAGAAGCGTAGAGAGCCGATACGTGCGTGCGCACTCGGCAGCAGGAGACACTGCCAACGTAGAAATGTGCCTGGGGGCGAGCCGATCGCTCGTCCGTAGCCGGGGATGTCTTGGGATCGGCGGTGGAGTTGTGATATGAAAGGCCTACAATGAAACCAACACAGACGAGGCCGACGAGGACTGTAGAAAGCGAATGTTGAAGGAGGTGTTATGGATGTGGAGGACAGCGGAACGGAGCGGTGCATTCTCGCTCAGTGTACGTATACTGTACTTTTCAATCTTCTTATGTGTGAGATCGCCGACGCCCGACCACTTCTGGTCCTAACGAAGTATGTGAGCGTATTTGTACATACAGTCACGCACCATGAAATGTTTCAACGAATGTAACGGCGCATGCATGCCAAGCAGTTCTCGATTCTCGACTGAGGACGCTTGGGCAGTTCACGGCTCGCCGTCAGCCTCCTCGCTAGCTTCCTCACTCCTCCCGCCGCCTGGCCACAGCTTGAGTTCGAAGCCGGGGCTCGTGTACGTGGTGGAGAAGTGAAAACGCCAGGAGAACTCAGAGCGAGAAATGAGAAAGAAATGAGAGTGAAGGCGAGCGCGAACACGATCCACGTGAGTAACACGTGGTGACGCGTCTATCCCACGGCTACGCCCAGGACCTCAGGCTGTCCTCCTCCATTACTTTAACTTACCCTCAACGCAACACGTTCTCCTTGTGCCCCAAGCGCATGTACTACGGCCCAGCTCATTGCGGCTATGATTTTGTCGCCTGGGAATGGTGATTAAACCCCCAGGTACGGGGCCAGCAGTATTTCCAGGATTCATTCTAATCGTACCTGGTAGGTTTTTGATGACACTAGTCCCGTTTTCTTTGACCGCACTATGCAACTCATGCTTTCTCGACGTCTCGGTCAAGATATCGCCGACCGCATTGCCACAGCTGCCGATCTCCCTCCAGAAATCGTCAAGCACGTTTTAGAGTCTTTCATCGCGGGGCTGGACTACAGCGAGAGGGAGGCCGTGCTGGGGATGTGCAGTCTGGTGTGCCGCTATTGGGCGAAGGTCTGTCGGCAGCGTATGGAGCGGAACATCAGCATTTACTCTGACGACTGCGTCGAAAGACTCCTGCAGATTATCAACGGTCGCCCCGTGGATGGCGTTCGCTCGTTCGTCGAGTGTATCAGGGACTGGAGCATCCACTGCAGCGAGGCATGCGAGCCCTGGCTGCACCGCTTCTGCTTCAACCTGTCAAAGCACCCTTTGCTCGTCGAAGACCTGCGCTGGCTTGGTATCGAATCAGGTCGGCAAGCTGACGGGGGCGACGATGATGACGCTTCTGCTGGCCCAACCACACCGGTATACGCCCCTTGCTCGCTCTCTGTCTCCGTCCCGCGAACTATCCCGGGGCGCGTCTTCATTCTGAAAACCCTCCATCTCAACAGTCTGCGCTTCCGGCACGCCAAAGACTTCGTGCGTCTCGTTGTGGAAGCCCCGTCCCTCATCTATGTGACCTGCGAGGACCTCACCTTTCCCGAGCCCGTCGAAGCTGTGCTCCTGCATGCCACGTTGCCGGTGCACGCCGACCGGAGCCTCGAGTTCATGAAGATGGACGCATGCGGCGGTGCGGAGATCGAGGCGAGCGTAATGCTGGCTACGTACGTGCACGCGCGGTTGCGTCGAACATTCCCAGCCATGTTCCCTGGTCTACTTTGTGCAACCGCCCTTCGCCTTGTACAATGCCTGCAGCTGGCTGTCGTAGGGCGCATTGCCTTAGACCTGACCTATAACCCCGGTATGTCTCTATAAACATGGTGCTTCCCTATCGTCACCTGAGATGGCTTTTGCTTTTTGGCGATACAGTTCTCAGACGACTGACGTTCGACCATTATGTCGACTCGGACTCGCCGAACACACTAGAGTTGAATATCCCGAGCCTCGTTACACCCGCCGCTGCCCATGGCCCCCAGATTGTCTCTCGGTACGGGTCCTACTTCACTCTCCAACATTTTCGCAGCGTCGACTGGAAGTTAGTCGACGAGCTTCTTGCCACGCACAATCCCTGGACCATGGCGTTGAATATTGATCTTCAGTCCGCCTACGTCTTTCGGGCGGTTATCCGGAACGTTCAACAAAGACATTTTCTTGCCTCGGGCGGTCGCAGAAGACAGGCTTCAGCTCTATCTCACGCGCTGTCTGGATGCGTCCGCTGGCGAATACACAGTACTGCTTGGGGCACACGACGTTCTTCATGCGCCGACGGAGTACGAGGTAGACGATCAAACCGTGACTCTTACGCGCCCTCAGATATTCGACCTCATGCTGTGCGAGTCTCTTGAAGAGCAAGTGGGCTTCTTGCGCTGGATTCTCGCGTCCCGCGGGAGGGATTATGAGGAGCAAGTAGCGCGCATGGAAGCGGATTCATACACGTATGCGCCGACCGAAGGCAGCCGGGTCGTCGTTCCGGCGATGAAGAAAGACCGGGAGTGCACTGAAGAGTAGGCTTGGAAAGGTAGTACGGCTTTATTTGTGTAGCTGGTCATGCTGGCTGAACCAAGTCTTCTGTAATTCAAGCAGCGTCGGCTTGGTACATTCTGACAGACGCCGAATTAATCTCATTCGCCACCTATCATCTACAAAACTTGCAATACATTTCTGACAAGGAGTTCGACTTGGAATTGATAGTATCTTGAAGACCCGCGGAACATGGTATTTGACCATGCGCATGGTTTGTGGGCCGTCATCTGTTTATTGCTGGGCTATGCAGGCAGTGCTCGGGCACTACAAATAATCCGGCTGCGGTGCAGAGCCTTGAACACGAGGGGACTCCCGCATTCTTCAACTCGATAAATTGCGGTGGCGGTCTGGGCTCTTCGACTTACCTCTTCCTCTTATCCTCGCTCGTTGGCCAGTTTCTACAACAGTCCTGATGCGTTCCGTCGCCGTGCGCCACTCGGAAAGAAGCACCGTCGCACAGAATATTGCGAGCCCTCGCACAGCGGCACATTTCCCATCCGAGCTGGTCGGCCTTGTTCTGCAGCACCTGATCGATGCCCCAGAGTTCGAGCGGCAAGTGGCTGCAAGCTCTGGGTGCATGCAGCCTCGTGTGTCGGTACTGGGCGAGGGTGTGCCGCGCGCACATGGAGAAGGTCGTGGTCGTGCGCTCCGAACGTTGCGTCGAACGGTTTGTATGGGCGATCGAGCAGGAGCCGGTGCGTGGCGTCCAGCCTCTCGCGGACAGCATCACGTCCTGGGAGGTGGGAGTGCAGCGAGGCGTGTGAGCGCTGGTTGCATCGCTTCTTCTTTGCGCTACCGCGGCGACACTTCAATGGCATCCACCTCGTGCGCTTGCAGACAACGGAGCGGACCGACCACGCCAGCGAGGTGTCGAAGGCATGTCGGTATGGGCCGCGCTCGCTGTCAGCCTTCCTCCCGCGCACCATTCCCGGGCGCGTCTTCAGCGCGGACACACTCGCGCTCAACAGGCTCCAATTCCGGGACGCCGTCGACTTCATTCGCCTCATTGCGGAGATTCCTACTCTGCGCGATGTAATCTGCCACGATTTGGTCTTCTCGGAGGCGACAGTGTTTTCGCTTCCACGCGTTGGATTTCGGGTGAGAGGCGCGCGCAGGTTGGAGTACATGAGGATGGAGAGATGTGGGGGCAGGGAGATCGAGGTACACCTGATGCTTTCGGCGTTCGACATGCTGCACCGGACGCAATTTCTTCAAGACTTCTCGGCGGTACTCTTTGGGCCCAGTCGTGAACTGATCCCACGTCTGGTGCTGGCTCTACAACCAAAGCCTGAGTTTTGGGTCGGTGGGCTGGAGTTACGATATCATGGTGCGTCTTCAAGTGTGTAACGTATTTCGCTTGCTAAGGCATATTGTTTATCATTCAGGCAGCTTCATTACGTATTATTACCGATGCATAATTGGCGGCCTACACAACCGCGATCTGGGTTCGGTCCAGTTCAACCTGGAGTCACTGGCCAATCCGACGGCGAACGCCGCTGGCCAGATTGTCTTCGAGTGCGGTCCCGGAAACATCGTTAATTTCCAGTGCTTCCGCGACATGAACTGGAAGGAAGTTGACTTGATTCTCTGTGCACACGACAGAATTCGGAGCTTCCACATGAACGTCGATATTGGCCAATGCATCATCATCCGTTCTGCGATACGGGACCTTCTGAACGGGTCGCTGTTGCCTGGCGCAATGGACAAGGCCAAGCTCTACGTTCAGTGCATGCGTATCAACTGGAAGGACCGCCATTCCGGGAAGATGGACTTTCCGGTGACGCTATTCGAGATGCAAGACGTGCTTGCGGCGGCCACGGAATACGAAATCGATGGGACTACGGTCGCGCTGACGCACACACAAATCTTCGACCTCTGGTTGTACGAGACCGCCGCGGAGCAGGACGACTTCCTGCGCTGGATCCAGACAGACGGCGGAAGGGAGTACGAGGAGCAAGTAGTGCGTATGGAGGCTGACGGGCATCATGGAAAATGTGCCGCAGAGGGTAAATTGGTAGTTCCTCCGTCTGTGGCGAGGGAAGGAGTGGCGATCGTGGGTGGTGAGGGCAAGCGAAGAGGAGCAGACAGATGGCTGAAGAGCTCAACCGAGGCGGCCGCGGTGAACGCCGGGGAGCCATTCTGGGCGCAGAAGCGGCTGCGTAGAATGGGCAGTGACTGGCGGACGTGGAAGGTTGGGACGATGTTGTCATAATGTGACTGTCCCCTCGTATTTCCCCTTGCATCCATTAGTTTTTGTATGCAGCATCTCTTCAGCTTTATCTGAAATTGATCTTAATTTACTCCTCCCATAACCTCCCTCCCGCCGCGACTTATCAAATCCGAACCATGTCATGTCGTTTGTGTCTACAGTGAACATTGCCCTGACTTCTGGCTCTAAATCTACGATCGCTCCTTCCGCTCAATAGTAGGTACCACTACTCGAGTCCTTTCGCCATTCCACTCCCGGGCGTATGCATCTGCTTCTATGCGAGCAACCTGTGCCTTATACTCTTCACCGCCGTCCGCCACTAGCCACCGCAGAAAACTGTCCTTCTCTTCTTGTGACTCGCACAGCCAATGGTCGAGAATCTGGGATCTGGTGAGAGTAGTAGTGTTGCTTCCGTCCACGCTGTATTGTGTCGGTGCACGCAGGATGTCTTGCGTCTGTAAGAGTATCGAGGAGGCCTCTGGATTCGAGCTCCATGCCATGATTTGAACTCGTAGCTTGCCGTCGCGAATCGCGTTAGGCATGAAAGCTTCCCGCGAAACCTCCTCGATGATGGATCTGACAATATCGGCTCGTTCTACAAGAATGCGAATGTCGAATCTTCGAACGCTGTCATGGGTAGAAAGGAATGTGTCTATCCCGGCCCAATGAATGCTTCGAAAATGGCGGATGGTGCAACAGAGGTCGGGATGGTAGATAAAATCAGCCCGGTCCCTGGCGGTGGAATTGACGAGTACGTCGAGGTTGATCTCCAAACGGTCTGTTAAGGAAATCTGCCTGGGCCTCGTATGAACACATGCCTCGAGATGCCCTATATCCAACCACAAATCGGATTAATGTTGCAGCTCGTTGTCTGATATCATAACGCTTACTGCCATCGGCCTTCTCCGAGTATATCATGCTTCGCATCTCTGGCTCGCAGTATTCCGGCTCGAGGTAGAAGAGTATTTGTGGAATTAGACTGGGAAGAGGCCCCTCAACAACCCCGGGGACGTTCTGCACAGCTTGGTCATCGCAAAAGTGGCGAACATCGTGCTCCAGTCCATCTCTGCCGTATCGCAGTTGACCAGCGTTACATTCATCAGACCGTGTGTGCGCCGTTCCCTGAATCTGGGGATCTGCATGGGCATGGCGGACGCTCCAGCAAACGTGAGGTCGTGACCAGTCACCCTCGCGAGGCTCGGTATCTCTGCGACGAGCTGAACACATTCCGTGGAATGGCGGAAACGCAGCCCAGTAAGCTGCAGGTCCAGCAGACGGAACACGCGCGGGGGTATAGTGCGCGGAACGTATGCGGACAGCGACCGAGGTGCGTGTACGACTCGGAGTTTCCGGGTTGAAAATCCGACTCGGCTCTTAGGATGAGCCAACGTTAGTTCGTGAGTACCGTCCGGTATCGAGGGTGTTTTCCAAGGGAGCTTGAAGAAGAAGCGATGGAGCCAAGGCTCGAGTGCTTCGCTGCACGAGATCTTCCACCCCTTGACGCATCCCACGAGCGGTTCCATGCCCTTGACGGCAGGGCAGCGATCGACAGCCCAGTCGAACGCTTCGACACATTTGCTGGAGTGAATGTCTACGGTCTTCGCCCAGAACTCGCTCTTGCGACATCGTGTTGCCCAGTACCGGCAAACTAGGCTGCAAACGCCCAGCGAGCGCATAGTCTCCTCGTACTCCGAGTCGGCAATCATCTCCTGAAGGATTATGTCGATGACTTCAGGAGGAAGGTCGGCTGCGGTTGCACCGCCGTTAGCAACGTGCGCAGCAGCAGTGCTGGCTACATCGGAAGAAACACTTGAGCGAGTCGAAGATGTCGTGCCTGGAAGAGGAGAGTAATGGAGTCGTTCGCGACGGCCTTCACTGAGACAACCCGCGAACATGCTTGCCCGTGGAATGACGGTTGGTGACAAGAAGCAATCCTGTAGCGTTGGGTTAGTACAAAGCTATCTGGACAGGGAGGACCACTGCGAAAGTGCCAATTTGTCGCGTGTTGGCCTTGAGGCTGTGCGAGTAGCTCAGGCTGTGCACCGTGGCCCCAAGTCCTAGGCGGCTAAGCATTTGAGTGTTCTATGTAAATTTACGCTCTGCGCTGGCCTACGAGAACATACAGCATATAGCATTAAACCAGCTCAAAGGTACGAACACACATTATGGAATAGACAGTTCTTGAATAGATGCTCGAAGGAACTGAGGTGGTGGGCTGGATAACTTTTCAGTTATGTGATGCATGGAGTGAGGTCTAAAATACGTACAGTGGAGCATAGCATGCGAGGCCCACAAATGGGGATAGGGAACCTCAGGTCCGGATCCCTTTGGAGTCGTCAAGCCAGAGCTCCCAGTCTGCAAGATCCATCATCGTCTTCTTCATGTTCGCCATGTCTTCCACAATTGCCCACCAGAGATCCCCGTCCACCCCCATGGTGAAGGTAACAATGATTGCGCAAGGAAGCACCGCATGTAGAAACTTCGTGGTGTCCACGGGAGTCGCGATGTACGCCGTCTCCATGTCAAGTGAGAGCAGATTCCTGAAGGACGGAAGGGGTTGGGAGTACAGTGTGGTTCGCTCGTCGTCCGCTAGACCAATGAGCCGTACGCCTATCTCCTCTAACCGGACACATGTTTGAGCGATGTAGAGCAGCTCCGTACAGGTGATTGCTGAAGACCTCGGATTACCCTGACCGAGGAAGAGTCCACGTAGGTTTGCCCACGAAGTAATGGCACTACGGACGGCTTGACCATCGAGCCTTATTGGCGGGTACTGAACGCATAGTGATTCCATGCCAGAGACTCGATACAGAGAGGACAGAGTAGCCATGTCGAATATCGGTTGGTTGTGCCTAAGGTCTGTAGTGTGGACAGTGAAATCACAAACTGTCAGCGTGGCATGGAAGCGAGACATGGAACCTGAAAGTGAGGTGATCATGGCGGCAGGGGCCCTTCCGCACCGCAGCCGCACCTTGAGTTCCGTGAGCTGTTTGGAGGTGATCATATCTAACATCGAGGTCATGGCGCTCCCATCTTTTGCTAGTTAGATCGAGACTTCGGAGGGAGGGAAAGGGTTCAGAAGTGTCGTCCAGGGCATGATGACCTTCGTTTGGGAGCAGTGTCACAGTGAGGTTGACAAGGGAGGGAAGACACGCGAGATAATACAGCACATCTTCGAATATTGGAGAATATTGCGGTATCAGAACTGTTGTCAGGCCTTGCATGCTGAAGACAGGTTGCCATACACATCCGCGCGGGGAGTCAAAATCCCACTGCAGCAGCTCCTGAAGTAACGGTACCGACTTCACGAGATGTCGTACAAGGTCCACAACGTCTTCATCGTTGGGACATAGTCCAACTATACGCAGCGAGGGTTGTAGGAAGAGTTGGAGGTAGTCCGTAGGGAGGCTGTGGTCGGTGATAAAGCTATGCAAGAGTGGGAATGGGCGTTCACCAGCACGGATAAAATGTTCGTGTATTGCTGCATAGAATTGGCTGTCAATAGATAGGCTGGAGACGTCGTAGGTGGAAGAAGGTATCCGAAGGTATCGTAACCGCGTAGCGTGATGCTTGAAACGGTTCCACTCTTCCGGTTGCAGCGGTCGCTTCAGCGTCTATCGCACACCAAAAGACACATTACTGCGGGTTGTTCTCGAAAAGGATGAGCACAGCAGGCTCACCAGGGTAGTTTGTTGTCCGTAGTCAAGCGCATTTCCAGGCAAACACAGAAACAACGGTCTGAGACCTCCAATTCCGACCAGAGTCTGTTCATTGAAGGTTCGTACAGGATCCGACATGTAAGGCCAAGGCTTACAAGACACCTTCCCTTGTGCGATGGTGGGTACGGCACGCAACCGTTTGGTCTACGAAGTGGAGGGTCATAAGCGAAACCGAGTGGTACGTGCTCGACAACGCGTTGGATGATTTCGTCGATGTAGAGGCGCTGGTGCATGCCTTAGGCCTTGGCAGTGGTATCGCGCACTTCGACGCACTTTCTGCGGAAAGATTGGTGATATAAGACGGGTAGCAGCCAACGGATGAGTTGTTTTGAGTCAGCGCGGCGAGCGAAACCTTGGTTGCGGCGCTTCGGCGTTGTGGCGTCGGCCTTACCCATGTGGATTACACGTGGTGACGGATCAACGACACGCTCAAACCGCAGTCAGCCATCTGAGTCCGACAACGTTACACTGACACCACACATTGGCACAGCATTCTCACTTGCGGTATGCACTATTCGCAGGCAAAGCCCATATTTCTTCTCACATTGCTCGTTGTTGCACAGCGGCAGCTAGATTCGCCCTAGCCAACTCTTATCAGACCACACCAGCACTGTCTGAACCGCCGGTGCATCGCTCATGAATCCGTGCGTTCAAATCGACGAAATCCTTCAGAGAATACTCGAGCATGTAGACGACCGCGTATCTCTGGCTCATCTGTCACAAACTTGTCAGGCTCTCCAACAGGCTACCATGCCTAGGTTATGGGAAAATCTGCCGGGACCACGACCGCTACTAGACCTCCTACTACCGGAGGCTGTTATATCAAAATCAAGCCCATCTCCGTCTGAGCTTGTACGTGTGAACCTCTCAAGAAGAGCTGTATTGATTTTTTGTTCTTTCTTACTACAGCGGATGGATCGAGGCGACTGTCTCCACGCTTGTGCTCGCTTTGAGGAGCGCGCAGGTTGTGTCAAAACGTTGACACTCCCACCCCGGGGATCTCCTCATTTTGTTCGATGCGGCTTACTGGTGGACGTATTCTCAGGCCCTCACTATCCCGTCACGAAGCCCTTTCCGAATCTACGTACCATCATCGTTTATGCGATGGACGAGGACATCTACCGTTTTCTGATCCAACCGGCCCTCCTTGCCGTCAGATTCCCGACCACCATGCCCCTAGCAGCACAATTTTTGCGTCAACTTCGGGATGTGTCGCCTCCGTTACAGGAGTTCAACGCTGAATCCCTCCCGTTCTCGGATCCAAGGGGGTTTGCTCAAACGGTCCTTCAACTCCGCTGTTTAACAACGCTTAGACTTTCCCATGCATATCTACCCGGGAAGGACGTAGTTTGCCATATTGCATCTCTTCCCTCCCTGCTCAGCGTAAAATTCAGTCTCAGCCCTGATCTGAATTACGAGACCCTCTCAAATCAGCAACCATGGTTTCCGAAGCTCCAGACCTTGTGTTTGTCATATCCTGGTTCCACTGCTGCTACAATCTCTGCATTTCTCGATCCGATCGTATCACAATCTCTAAGCTCTCTCGATATCAGCACATCAACAACGATTGACAATCTCTTGACACTCCTGCCATCCGTTGGGCGCTATCACCTCACTTTGAAAAGCTGCGGTTTGCACGTACCAGGAAGTCGGAGCGATATTACAGGAATAGTGGGAAATAAAGGCTGGGAATCAGTTATTCGAGTACGTGCCATGGCCAGCCTTCGCCTAGGGAACATGGTTATGAGCCTCCGATGCCATGATGTTCAAACTCTGGCGGGTGCCTGGCCAAACCTCCGCTTACTTCATCTAGGCGAGAACCAGCATGGATCCACCAGCTTCTCCCTCAGTGATCTCGTATACCTTGCACGATCCTGCCCTGAACTCGAAGAGCTGGGCATTAAGCTGCTCAATCCTGCTCCCGAGGACCTTGCGCGACTGATCAGAGAAGGTGTTCCCCGGTGCAAGAACCTTGCTCGTATGTACCTGGGAACGTCGCGCATTACGTCGGTGATGGAAGTGGCAGAGTTTCTGGCGAGGTTGTTTCCGAGGGCGCGGATGCCTATATCTATATGGACCCCATGGCGGACGGAGCGATGGTTCCAGGCACTCCAGCGTATTTCGGAGATTAAGCAGGGTATTTTGAATGCTGATCTACAGGACGAGTATCTCGAGCAGTCTGTGAAACTCCGCGTGCTAGATACACGCGATGGGCGGTAGGATAGCGCAAGTCGTTGCTCTACTCAGTATACACGTCGTTTTTCATAGAATTCCTCTCTGGAAGCTTAATGTATAAAGTACGGCATGAATCCCCTGTGGTATTGTTGCAACTTAGTCTTGCGCGAGAGCATGTAGTCGTGGACGCACCGTCATAACACAAGCCCGTCTTCCCAGTTCTCATCCTTATCAGCGCTGTCATAGTGTCACAAAGTGGACAATGTCCAAACTTGTGAGGTGATGAAGATTCAGGATAGAAGCGATGAGCGTGGCCTCGTCCGTCATTCGGGCGATGATGAATTTTTGGAGGGTGGAAACGCGCGTCGTGACAGTACACAGGAATTCATCCCGCTCCATACCAGCGACAGCGTGCAGACCGGCATTTATGAGTGGAGTTCGGACAAGGAGCGAGTAGTATCCCGTTAGGTGCCTGCACGAAACCAACTGCTGCAGATTCGGGAAAACTTGTCGGTCACTAAAGTGAGCCTGCAGCGCTTTCCAGCAGTTGCGGCTAACGCTGAGCTCTATGAGCGGAAGGTCCAGTGTACGATGGTCCGATGGACGAGGGCACGCGATGCGCGTGATGCTCTATTCGAGACCATTCTTCGTCGTGCACATCACGTTCCATTGTCTACGAGTGATGGAGGTTAGTGACATGAGAAGCAGCATTTTTTCCAGAAAAATGAGTACCAGCATTTCTTTTCCCTCGCTTGGATCCTCTCTATGGCCAGCGCATCTTCAGGTAGAAAAAGAACGATAGGCTGGGCCCTTCTGATGCCGTCCATCACTTGTTTACTGCAGGCTCGTAGAAGCTCCGACAGGTTGCCGCCATACCAGCAAGCCTTGTACCCACTTCAGCCTGCTCGGCGATCCTTTCGGTCCACAATTTCATGGACATGGAAGAAGGGGTGCATCTTGCCTAGCCGTCAGTCACTGACGCCTTTGAAAGAGAAAGAGAAGTAGCTCAGGACTTACTGGGTCTGCACGAACCAGCGTTGTAGCACGAAGAATGGGGCATTCGCCGCAAGATGAAGACACTGATCAATGCCCTATGTAAGTTCGGCGAACAGCGAACGCCACAAATCCCTCAATTGCCTCTTCCGATGGCGAGAGAGAAGCGTGCGCGCGCAATCATTAGTTCGTAGGATATTCCTGGCATCGCACACAAGTTACGAAGGCCAGTTCTTTGGATGTGGTACAGAAGGTGGATTCGATCTGCAGGCTAAGGGCCACACAGGCTGCCGGTATGTCGCTGCTGAGAGTTCGGGAAGGCCGCGGCGCATGTGTGATAAGTCATAAGTATTGAGAATCTGAAATTGACTGTGAAGTGTGCTCAGCCCCTCATTCACCTGAGATTGAAAATCTACGGTGAGTAATACGCCATGAATATAATCGTTTAATGCTCTTGGACTCACCTGGAATGGGAGGCGTCGAGACGAGTCAGGTCACATAACAAACTCAGTAGCACTGGCAGCAACTGAATTCTCCTCCAATTCGTCATCTGCTGCAAGTGCGAGCACACACTCAAGTGCCAAGTAACGTAGCGAGGTCCATTGTTATTGAAGGTATGAGAATCCTGGTGGCTGTACCGAATTTTTGGAAGGATGAGTGGAGGCAAGTGGGGTGTCGGACAGCAGCTGTCGCGCGCTTCCGGAATCAGTGTACTCATTAAGATAAGATGAGCTTCGTATCTGATCGGTTATTGTAAACGCCCAGAGGTCGACAAATCACAGCGCCGCGGCACAGCATTAGACGCGCCGGTTGCCGAACCGTCTTCTCTCTCTTTGTCTTGATGCTGTCATACCGACAGATATCGCTATGCCTGTGACATCGAACGCAAAGGCCACAATTGGCTTCGGCAACGCTTCAGAGTATTAATTGTTCTCGTGCAACCCGAAAGCGTCAAAATAGCATGTCTGAAATCTATAAAAGCTGGACGGTCTCATGCTTTGGAACCTCAGACTCACAATCTCCTGGAGCTTGAGGTACGTTTCCACCATGGCTACCCATTTCTTCAACAGGTTGCCGCAGGAGCTATGGAATATGGTCGCGGAAGAAATACCGACCAAGACACGGAAGGAGGATCTACTCGCTCTCTCCCTGGTCTGTTGTGCGACCCGTGCGCCGTGCCTTCCTAGGATCTTCAGAGACCTCCGGCTACACGTCGGCCCCTACTCCCAGACGGAGGCCTCCATGGAGGACTTTCTCACGTTTCTGTCGAGTCAGCCGCGCGTATGTCGGTGGATCCAGACGTTGATGGTCCGTAGCGACTTCACGGAGCTGTATGAGGGCGATGGCGACCTGCACGAGTTCAAGCCGGAGCCTATGACGGAGCCCGACATCTTTTTGGCAGTCGTATACTCTCTTCCCAGCCTTCAGAAACTGCACTTGGATAATATTGCTATCGGAGACCCGGAAGCCGTAGAGGAAGCTGTTAACCGCAGCAGTTACGGACGCATCTCTATCCCGCATTTGCGCATCGACATCCCCGGCGGGCTTGACGGAAGCTTGCCTATCCTCTTTTCCGCGGCCTGTTGACGGCCTTTGATTCAGTCGTAGAGCTGCAGCTCAAGCGTATGAGAGGGCTGCACTTGGAGGACGAGTCGGATATCATTCCGTTCCCACTACACTTCCGGCTCCAATCCTTTCTCACAAACAGCGACGGGCCCGTCACATACTTCTTGAATGGACTCAGCCAACTGCCTAGCATCCAGTCCTTGACACATTTGGACATCGAGGATGATACCTACCTGCCTGACATGACCGCGCTTGGTACTATTTTGGACCTTGTCGCTCCCAACCTAGTGCACATCGGGCTTGGCCTCGAATGCATGCCGTCTCTACGTGAGTTTCATGCCATCTATCTTTTATTGGACTTATTCAATGCGAAATCTCTGCCTCATTGCGCCTATATACGCAGTTGAAGAAGGATCGCTTATACCCAGCTTCGAGGACTACCTCTTCGGAGTTTGCACGAATCTGCGTAGCATGTGCTGGCAGGTCTTTTTCACTCGCGCAGTGAATTTGACGAAGACTCCATCTGGACCCACAGCTACTGGCTATCATCCTCTTCTGTTCTCCGCCACATGCACCATAATATAGGCACTGACTCGAACATGGAGCTCAACGCTGACAGCTCCGACGGCGATTGGTACTTCAACCCGCGACAACTCACGTCGTTCACAATTAGAATAGACGCCTGCTGCGATGATTCCCAATGCATGTGCACGGAAGAGGAACTTGATGCGCAGTTCCGGATGCACAGGACACTGTTCGACGAGCTCGAGCAGTACCTTTTACCCTTCTGCGAGTTCCCCGACTTCAAGTGCGTATACATCGAGCTTGCGGACAACTCGAACATCAGCGAGCCGGAGTGGTTTACGGAGAGCTACCTGGCGCAGGTGTTCCCACAGATGGAAAAGAAGGGCAAGGTGCGCGTCGTCCCTTACGGTGAGTAATTTCTTTCACCCACGATGAGCATGTTGCTGACAACGGTTGATGTTGGTAGTGTATGCAAACATGCATGAAAGATCTCGTATTTACTACCCCGCATGACCATGCAGAGACAATCTCATACCCATCTTCTCTCAACGCCGACTTCCTGCTTAGTGCGTCTTGCTCGATGATATACCGCTTATACCACGTCCAATATCCTCTCCCATACACTCGCGTGCATTGCTTGACTAGCATGGTTATATCCATATAACAACTGAAGCTATGTAGTCCGTTAAAGTAGCCTAAAGAAACGATTGTATATATTCTGCAGTCCATGTTTGTGCTGCCGCTACCCCTAAATGTTGGGATTAACGACGGCCAGTCTCAACAAGCTGTCGCCAGCATTTCAGAGCACGTGCGATAGCCCGGCAACCCTCTGCGAACTGTACCGGTAACTAGGCACTGAAGGTTGAAGTTACCACCGAACCAGAGCTGGAGACGGTCCCACTCCCAGCGACGAAGGTGGCGACGGTGGTAGGGGCGCTGGACTCGATGACTGAGGATACGGCCGTCGGCTCAACACTACTGATGAAGATCGATGACACGCCAGTCGGTTCGACGCTGCTGAAGACGGACGACACGCCGGTCGGTTCGACGCTGCTGAAGAAGACCGAGGAAACGGCCGTCGGCTCGACGCTGCTGAAGAAAACAGAGGACACGCCGGTCGGGCTCAACGCTGCTGAAGAAAACAGAGGACACGCCGGTGGGCTCAACGCTGCTGAAAAGACGGACGACACGCCGGTCGGCTCGACGCTGCTGAAAGACGGACGACACGCCGGTCGGCTCGACGCTGCTGAAGAAGACCGACGACACGCCGGTCGGCTCAACGCTGCTGAAGAAGACGGAGGTCACGTCGGTCGGTTCGCTGAACACGGAAGTGACCACGCCCCGCTGGACGAGCCGAAGGTGACGGTCTGAACGCTGGAGGTGTCCGAATCGCCGACGGACGTGAACACGGACGTCGGGGTCCCACCAATGGACGTGAAGATCGAGGTGGGGGTCCCGCCGACGGACGTGAAGATCGAGGTCGGCTCGGCAGAGACAGTGACGACTTTCGTTACGGTGACAACAGCGGCGCAGGGCGGCAGCACGGTGTGGACCACCGGAGTGGCTGCGCTGGGGAACGCGAAAGGTGGATCGAATGTGATGGTCTGGGGTGCACCGGTCGGCTCTACGGCTACGCTCGTGAAGACCGAGGATACACCCGTAGACTCGGTGTTGCCTACACTGGTGAAGACCGAGGATACGCCAGTGGGCTCGCTAGCAGCGGTCGTAACGGCGCTGGGGAAGGCGGAAGAGGGGTCAAAGGTGATCGTCTGCGGCACACCCGTGGAATCGGCGCCTACGCTTGTGAAGACCGAGCTCACAGCGCCGGGGCTGCTGTCGATGGTGGTGAAGACCGATGTCACAGCACCAGGGCTGCTGTCGATGGTGGTGAAGATCGAGCTCACAGCGCCAGGGCTGCTGTCAATGGTAGTGAGGACCGAGCTCACAGGACCAGGGCTGCTGTCGATGGTGGTAGGGTTCACGAAGGACGAGGAGACGTTGTCCGTGGAGGCGACGACGCTAGTGGTGACGTTTCCAATGTAGGTGGTGCTGCTCGTTATCTCAGCAGGGCTGGACGAGAAGGTTTCCTGAGTACATCATGAGCATCTGCGAGCTTCAAGACCTTCATAACGGAGGGACAAACGTACTGTGACGATAGGACTTGCAGATACACCGGGAAGACCATAAAGAGATAGAGCCGCGCAAAGAAAGGTGACGGAGAGCTGCATTGCGAATTTAAATGACAGGAGTAAAGATAATGGACCTTTGAAGATGAACGTAGAATAAGAATGCGGTAGTGGAGAGTTGAAGCTGGGCGCACTCACTTTTATACTCGGCTTTGCACAGGTTTAGGACTCGCTCTCAAAGAATGTCTTGGCAAAGCTGAAGGATTCGCCCAACGGTCATCGCAATCCGTGCCGGTTTGCGGTCCAGGAGCGTGCTTCCTTCATACAGTTGGCGCTCCGAGTCGCTGTGGTTACCTGGAGGGGCGAGGTGACGGCGTCGTGACGGCGTATGTGTGTACTGAACTGTATATACCACCTGATGACGGACGTCCTAGCCCGCAAGTTCCACGGTGTTGATATACTCGGCAATTGTAAACGCAATACATCCTTTTGAGTGCCTGCCAAGCTGTGTAGGAAACGTCTGAGTCGATAGTAACCATCAGCTTCTGGCGGCGCCTCTTCTAAGACATTATGTTAAGAAACTCACGCATCTAGCTTCGCACGTCCGCCCACAAGGACAGCACACAGTCTCAATGATTCGGCGTTGAGGTATTTCCTCCGCCGCAGAATCTAGCATACGGACCGTTTCAATGAGTCTTCAACAGTCTCGGGCCGTAGAGGAAAGCCGATTCGAAACGTACTTTCGAGGGAGGGTCGTGCATTCTGCATAGCAATCTGGAGTTTTCCATAAGCGTAAGCCGGCACAGGCTGTGGTGAGGCTCAACCTGGTTACATTGGCATACTGCCTCCGAGGTTGTTGGTAGCCGAAGGCGTTTTCCTCGCCGGCACATGAACTGTTTGAGTTATAGTCTCCTCATATAATACACAACTCTATGTATCGTATTTTGAGTCAGTTTCAGGGTGCCAATACAGACGCATCCCCAGCCAATCAGACGTACCAGTTTCCGCTCAGGTACTGGTTGCCAGCCCTCCGCTTGAGCTAATGCGCACCACTCGACCTTTTCAAGGGAGTCGTCGTTTTATAGCATGCCAGTCGCAGAGATAACACAAGTTTGAGGTTCGGCGGGTGCGAAACACAAGTGCGCTGTCACATGGAGGCAGATTCCGTTGCCGTGGTGGCGGTGGGAGCCAACCACCTCCTTCGCCCAAATTGGCAACCTGAAGCTTCGACGCTCACGGCGTTTGCCGATCACGACTCGTCCCGGGCCTGGGCTTTCAACCACGCTTGACTCCCTCTGGCTCAGCGTTGTGCGAGTCAGTGACTAGTCAGTGACTAGTCAGATAGTCACAGTTTTCTGACTGAGACGCGTTGACTGTGACTTTGACTGGAGGTTCTCCGGGTCCTGGCGCGGAGATTTCCGTCAGCCAATCACAATTCTCAGTCAGACGCAGGACTACGAATACCCCTGCGTGAGAACTTTGTCAGCGTCTCCGCAGAGTTTGCATTTCAGCCGTGCCGGGTTACCATTTTGGGCAACCAGTCATTGACTGAAATCAAGTCAGTGATGGGTCACTGACTAGACGCATAGTCAATGACTTGACTCTCTGACCGAGTCATTGACTGGCCAACGCTGCTCTGGCTCACGCTTTGTTCCAGGGATTGTAGATGGTGCGGCAAACTCGCAAATGGAATGCACGGCATGCTAAGCAAAGCAACGATATCCTTGTATGTCACTCTGTTAATTTCACGGTATTACGTGAGTAGTGGCAGCAATTCAAGAAAAGGCTAAACGGTAAGGAAAACCAGTAAAACTACCAGTCGAAGCTGGTCATGAAAGGAAGGGCTACAAGATGGCGTGGGATAGGTTGTCGCGTGATAGAATAATAGTGCGCGCCTATGTTACAAACAACATGGTTCAGGAATCTTGTGATTGCGCTCACAGACAAGAACTACCAGCTTCTCGCTGAGATACGGCATCAATTACAACAAGCTGGCTGGAATATAGTGAAACAAATCCATCGCACCCCGAATTCACTCATTTCTTCGCGGCCGACGCCGCTGACCCGTCCGTCAAGCTTGTCAGCATCGCCTCCATCCGCTGGTTCGCCGTCTCGAGCTCCGTGACGCGCCCGAGGACGGCCGCCATCCGCATCTCGTTCGTCTTCGCGAGGTCGACGAGTAGCGCGATCTTCGATAGCAGCCACGTCTCGCCCTGCGCGGCCGCAAGGCGCTCATCGAAGTTCGACAGCGGCGCCCGTGCGCCGCGGCGTCGTCCTCTGCAGACGGCGGTCAGACGCGTGCGACCGCGGGATGAAGGAGAAGGGACGTACCCTCGCTCGATGGAGACCCGGGCCGCGCCGCCCTTGACGGGCCTGCTGCTCCTAAGACGCATGTTCCGCGTGGAGCCGTCTGCAGATCCTGACCCAGGCGCGTCCGGGGCCTTGCGTTTCAGCCGACGCGCCGGGCGTGACGACGACCTCTGCGACGAGCCGGTTTGGCGGCTTCGCCTTGGTGCTCATGAGCGTCGACGCCGACGCGCTCGCGGACGGCGCAAGCTGGAGCACGCCCTGCGCATTTGTGGCCGCTGCCGCGCCGTTGGTTTGCGCGGCACCGTCATGTACGGGCCAGACGCAGCGCGTCTGGTTCATGCGGCACTCGAGGCAGCGCTTGAGCTTCGTGTCCTTGTTCGAGAGGCACTTGCGCCCGTGCTGGGCGCAGCCCGTGCACGCCGCGGGCCCTTCCTGCAGCACGGTTTCAGCCTGTGAGACGCCATGGGAGGAAGGAGGGGGACGTTACGTTGTGTCTCGTGTAGTCCTCCGGCTTGAGGTACTCCAGCGCCGGCTTCCGCTTCGCGCGCGCCGACGCGCTGTCGCCGGCCGCGCCGCCGTTCTCCTTCTCCTGCTCCAGCTGGCTCGGGCCGTCCGCGCTCGGCTCCCTGGACGCTGACTCGTCCTCTGCGGTCTGCGGCACACCGTCCTCGTCCACGTATTCGCTCGTCTTGACGGCCTTCTTCTTCGGACGAGGGGCCTTTACCGGCGGTGCGAGGATGCCCTGGCGCGGTGCCGACGGCGCACGCCCGGCGGGGCAGCATAGTGGTATTGGATGAAGCGTGAGCCATTCGGCTGGGGGTTGTACGCTGGTGGCACATAGGGTGTGGTTGTCGAAGCTAGCGGCACTGTGGAGTACGTGGAAGGATTTATAGCTGCAGCAATGGAGGGTTGAGATGTTGACTGGGGTACTGGCGGTGCGGGATAATTGGCAGGTAATGAAGCGGTACCGTTTGCAAGGGGATTCGCCTGCGGAGGTGCGGGTGCGCTTGGTTCGCCGGATTGCGCAGGTGCTTCGGGGTTATGATGTCGACCATCCTCGGTTGGTGGTGGGTGAGAAGCGGTCTGAGGTGCTTCGTGAGTACCTGACGGGCCTGCAATTTGTGTCGGAGGATGCTCTGCAGGGGGCTCGATTAAAAATGAGAAGGGAACCAGAAGGCACCCAAAGCGCACCAAGTAACGGATCCCACCACCTGTTCCCTTGAATTGTATCCACCCGATTCGTCATGTACTCATTGTACTCGAAAGGAAAGGCATGTATGTCGACGCTAGGTGAGCTGCTGACCTCGTAGAGGCGGGTGTAGTGGGTCAGCATGGGGACGACCGCGGTGGGTATAGGCACGGGCCCAAACATCTTGCACGTCGACAGGTGGTCGAACAGCGCGGCCTGCAGCCTCTCAGCGTGGTGGAAAATCATGCAGAAAACACAGTGCACGCACCATTTCCCAGTGCAGGCCGCGCGAGGCCTCCGTCTGCGAGTCGGCATCCTTCTTGAACTTGTCGCGCAGGGAGACGATGGTGTACACGCGCAGGCACGCGTTCGCGAAGGCGTACGAGTGGAACTCGCTGGGGTTGGTGGGCAGGGCCGTGCCGCCGGGAGGGGCTGCCATGATGTCCGGAACGCGGGGCGTGCACGCTGACGCTGCGCGTTTCCAGGATCAAATTTCACGAAGGACGCTGCCGGAATGACTTGAAATGTCGGGCTGCTCGCAAGCGCACAGAGTATGGAGGAAATGGCGAGGAGGCGGTCGGACGGCAACGAAGTGAGGAAGAAAGGCCCCAGGCCACGGGGACTCGGGAGGGCGGAATTTGCCCTGAATTGATCTGCGAAAAGCCATGGCCAGATTTGGAAGGCACGTACTTGAGCTTTCCGCACAAAACAATCTACAGCATCCTCAATCTCCACTCTATGAAAGAGATACGTGCAGACGTTGGAAACAGATCTTCGCAGCCTATTACGAGCCTATTCTGAATCTTTCAGGCAGGTGCCGGCTCGGAAATAAGTCCGTTCTTAGGGTCCGCCGCTCTCGGCATTTGCCGGTATGCGCTTTCGCAATTCGTAAGTACAGTAAGTTACTTACAGAAACCATTCACACGTCGACCGCCTCAATATGACTTGGTTCCTCTGGCTGCACGTGAACACGATAAGTACTTGCAAGATCATAACATTACTACAAAGAGGCGAAGAAACATGACTCCGCAAAGCGACTAGATATACAGACTATAGACCCTCCAGACCAGACCAGACAACGACAGGACACGATACAACATCGACAACAGACAAATAGCAGTAATACATTGGCATTCATTTACCCCACACACCCACCTCACCTCATCCATCCCCTTCGCACTTCTGCGTGGCCCGATTACTCAGAGCCGCCTGCGAGCTCGAGGATGAGTCGGCAGGCGACGTCCATGAAGATGAACGGTGACACGACTTCATCGTCGCGGATGCTCACGTCCTTCACGGAGCGGCTGCTTTCCGACGCGGTCTCCGAGAGGTTGTAGTCCGGGATGTGCCATCTCAAACTTGCCAGCGCCGGGTTCCATTGACGCCTTGTACGTCTTCTTGTGGTGGAAGTCAACTAGGTAATTTATCGAGTCCACCATGTAAAGTTGAAGGTTCATCAACACCTGCAGACGCGAGATCAGTACGATGAAACGACGAGGAACACTTAACGTACCACGACGTCTTGCACTCGCGCTCGGCTCTCGATGAAGTATATGGCCGATGCGCTTCGAAGGTCAACGTATCCGCCGTCGTACTCGCGTGCCCGCTCGATCTTCGTTCTCTCTGACCCTCGACTGCGCTGAATACCTCCAAGCCCACCGAGATCGCCCTTCTCCTTCCACTCCATCCCCAACGCTTTCAGCGTCCTGTATATCTCCAACATAACCTCCATCGGCGGTGATCTGCTCCTAATGCCGAAGTGCCACTTCGTACGGTGCTGCTTCTTCTCCTTGATGACTGGCCATGTACGCTTGGCAGTCACGTACGACGCAAGGTGATGCTGCTCCGGGAGCTGGTCCGGAAGTGAGGAGTTGAGCACGGCAAAGTTGTTCTCGATTTCGTTGTGCGGTGTCGAGAAGTCGAGGCCATCATCTTCGTCGTAATCCTCGTCGTACTCGATGAACTCGGAGTCAAAGGGGTTCTCCTCTAGTTCTGTGCCGCCTGGCGATATCGCGTTCGGTGAGAGAGGGTTTCGGGGCTGGAAAGACTGTTCAATTGACGCCAAGTGGACCAAGGCAAGGGCAGAGGACTCACATCCATCGCAGCCAACTCTGCGTCTCTCTCTTGCTCCATAAACTCAGCCACTGCAGCTGATTAGCATGTGTTATCTTAACGATTGAGTACCACTTACAATCTCTGCCAAGTCTTCGCTTGTCGCGCAATAGCATATAGGCTACCTTGACAGCATTGCCCTGCGGGCCATCATCTCTCCGTAGACTGTCGTATATGTCCTCCCTGTCTACGCCTTGCATGCGAGTTGCGAGATCGTCCACAACGTCGTCCTCTATACGACCCATACCCTCAATAATCTCGAAGTCCAATGCCTTCGACGGTGATACCAGGGATGATAGAGGGCCAAGGATAGGGCCTGGCGGCGGTGGGAGAGGTTGCAGGTATCGTGGAAGGTCGGTGGTAAAGAAGGGGTGCTGAAGGATCTCTGGTACTGTGATGCGCTTCACAGGGTCGACTGCCAGCATGCCCGTTATGAGGTTCTTGGCGTCTGGGGACAGGTAAGATGGCATATGGTAAACACCCTCTATGGCACGAAGTCAGTACTCAAGAAGAGCCTCAATAGAGAGTACGCACGGCTAATCTTCGTGAACAATGTCTGCACGTCGTCGTCCTCAAACGGTAGTCGGCCGCAGAGCATAACGTACAGGATAACCCCGCAGCTCCAGACGTCAATCTCTGGTCCAGTGTACAGTCCGCCACGAATGACTTCCGGAGCAGCGTAGTTCGGACTACCGCAACTTGTCTTGAGGAAGTCGCCGTCCTTGATCTCATTCGAGAGGCCGAAGTCAGCGATCTTGACGTTCAGGTCGTCGTCCAGCAGCACGTTCTCGGGCTTGAGATCTCGGTGCACAATCTTCAGCCTATGGCTGTACTCAATGCCAGAGATGAGCTGCTGGAAGAACCGTCGGGCTTGCGGCTCCGGCATGCGGCCGTTCGCCACGATGTAGTTGAAGAGCTCGCCGCCGGCGTACTCGAGGACGATGATGATGTCGGTTGGAGTTGAGATAACCTCATAACTGTGACAGTAGAATTAGTTTGCGCACACAATGTACATAAGACACAGAGACGTACAGCTTGATGATATGCGCATGCCGGAGGGTCCGCATGTACTCAACCTCCCGCTGTACCCGCGTCCTCGTCTTCGTGGCGTTGATTACTTGCTTGGATATGAACTTCATGGCGACTTTATGACCAGTGACGGTATGTATGGCCACTGCAGACGCGGTCAATGACGAGCAGGCAATGGATCGCGCATGACGTACTCTTGACCTTGCCGAACGTGCCCTCCGCAATCTCCTGGATGACGGTGTATTCGCCCAGCTTGGATGGCGGGAACACATCCTTGATTATCTCCCTCTCCCATGAGTAGCTGCGATGTCCGTGTTGAGCAGTGCGAGATGAGCGACGGTCAGACGGTCAGACGGTGTGTAGGTGAGGTAGTGACGGCGACTCGCGAACAAGGTGTGGGGCATGATGCGCACCTCCGCTTTGGGAAGGAGTCGGCACGTTCGGCCGCAGCCGACTCGCCGCCACAACACGTGCTTAACCACGTGCGTTAAGAACATACATAGCCGACGAGTTTGTGCCCAGTGACCACTTGTTAAGTGACTGGCCTCGGAGAGTCAGCAGTGAGCACTATTTACGTATTTCGAAGGCATCTGCTCAATTGTGGGCATAATTGCAGGGCAGACTAACGGCGAGTGATAAGCCCCATGTATTGTGTCTGCAGCTCTAAGAGAAAGTTAAGTACGCCACAAAAAGGAGGAGTGCCAACAGGCGGGATGACCGATACATACACACATGGTCGACGGAAGGTTTCGTCGAGTCAGATATCCTAAAAGGCGTCCGAAGATACAGGGAAGTATAATCGGATGGGCAGGTGACGCCTCGAGGCGTAGTAAATTTGCACGCGCGCCATGAATTTGACAACAGCAATATCTGGACTTGGAGCCACTGGCTCTCATCCTCCTAGATCTGTTCTATGGCACGTACACCATAGGCTAGACACTGCCTCGGAGTCCGATGCAGACGGCTCGGACGGTACTTCAGTGGCGGTTCAGCTCACGGCAGCTCAAGTCATTCACGATGAGCATCGACGCTTGCTAGCCTAGTACGACGATTCCGAGTGCATGTGCACGGAGGAGGAACTCGAAGAGCAGGTCCGGGTGCACAGAAAATTGTTATAAGAGGTCGAGCAGTATCTCCTCCACTTCTGCGAATTCCCGGACTTCGAGTGCGTGTATGTACCTCGAGCTCGAGGTCAACTCGAACGTCAGCGAGCCGCAGTGGTTTACGGAGAACTGCCTGGCGCAGGTGTTCCCGCAGATTGAAAAGAAGGGCAAGGTGCGCATCGTCCCTTACGGTGAGTAATTTCTTTCATTCAACAATGAGCATGTTGCTGACAATGGTTGATGTCGGTAGTGTATGCAAACATGCATGAAAGATCTCGCATTTACTATCCTGCATGATCATGCAGAGACAATCTCATACCCATCTTCTCTCAACGCCGACTTCCTGCTTAGTGCGTCTTGCTCGATGAAATGCCGCTTATACCAAATCTAATATCCTCTCCCTTACACTCGCGTGCATTGCTTGACTAGCATGGTTAATTTCGAATACCAAACTGAAGCTATGTAGTCCGTTAAAGTAGCCTAAAGAAATGATTGCATATATTTTGTAGTCCATATTTGCGCCGCGGCTGCTCCCCCTTCTGCCCACGGAGTCCATCCAGACTAAATGCCGGGATCAACGACGGTCAGTCTCAACGGGGTGTCGCCAGCATTGCAGAGTACGTACATGAAGGATCAGCATAGCCCAGCAACCCTCCGCGAGGCGTATCGGTAACTAGGCACTGAAGGTCGAAGTTACCACCGAGCCAGAGCTGGAGACGGTCGCACTCCCAGCGACGGAGGTGAAGACCGAGGACACTGGCGTCGGCTCGACGCTGCTGAAGAAGACGGACGACACGCCGGTCGGCTCAACGCTGCTGAAGAAGACGGAGGTCACATCGGTCGGTTCGCTAAACACTGAGGTGACCACGCCGCTGGACGAGCCGAAGGTGACGGTCTGAACGCTGTAGGTGTCCGAATCGCCGACGGACGTGAAGATCGAGGTCGGCTCTGCATTGCCTACACTGGTGAAGACCGAGGATGCGCCCGTAGACTCGCTAGCAGCGGTCGTAATGGCGTTCGGGAAGACGGAAGAGGAGTCGAGGGTGATCCACTGTGGCCCACCTGTGGACTCCGGAGAGGAATCTCGGAGGGTGATCCACTGTGGCCCGTCTGTGGGCTCGGCATTGTGTACGGTGGTGAAGGCCGAGACTACGCCCGTAGACTCGGCATTGCCTACGCTCGTGAAGACCGATGTCACAGCGCCGGGGCTGCTGTCGATGGTGGAGGGATTCGCAAAGGACGAGGAGACGCTGCCTGTGGGGGCGACGACGCTAGTGGTAACGTTTCCAATGAAGGTCGTGCTGCTTGTCACAGCAGGACTGGGCGGAAAGGTTTCCTAAATACATGATAAGCATCTGCAAGTTTCAATACCTTTATGACGCAAAGAAAAACGCACTGTGATGACAGGACTTGCGGATACACCGGGAAGACCATAAAGAGACAGAGCTGCGCAAATAAAGGTGACGGAGAGCTACATTGCGGATTCAAGTGTCAAGAGTAAAGATAATGAACCTTGAAGGTGAGCGCAGAATAAGAATGTGGTGGTGGAGAGTTGAGGCAGGGCGCACTCACTTTTATACTCGACTCTGCATAGGTTTGGAACCCACTCTCAAAGAATGTCTTGGCAAAGCTGAAGGATTCGCCCAACGGTCATCGCAGTCCGTGCCGGTTTGCGGTCCAGGAGCGTGCTTCCTGCATCCATACACACATACACCGTCAGGACGCCGTTACCTCGCCACTCCAGGGAACAACAGCGACTCGGAGCGCCCACTGCAACTGTATACCACCTGATGACGGATCTCCCAGCCCGTAGGTTCCACAGCATTGATATGTTCGGCAATGGTAAACGAAGTACAGCCTTTTGGGGTGCCTGACGAGCTATGTAGGAAACGTCTGAGTCGATAGTAACCATCAGCTTCCTGGCGGCGCCTCTTCTAAGATATTATGTTAAGAAACTCACGCATCTAGCTTCGCACGTCCGCCCACGAGGACAGCACACCGTCTCGATGATTTGGCGTTGAGGTATTTGTCTCTGGCGCGGAAATCTACCATACGAACCGTCGCAATAAGTGTTAAACAGTCTCAGGCGGTAGAGGAAAGCCTGTACGAGACGTACTTTTGAGAGAGGGCCGCGCGTTCTGCATAGCAGTCCAGCGTTTTCCATAAGCACAAGCCGGCACAGGCTGTAGTAAAAATAGCGAAGAGGCTCAGTCTGATCTCACTGGCATACTTTATCCGAGCTGGTTGGTAGCCGAAAGCGTTTTTTCCTGCCGGCACGCATCCGCAATTATCTGTACTGTATTTGAAGTCAATTTAGGGCGCCAATGTATAGCCATTCCCAAGCAGTCAGAGACGTACCAGCTTCCGCTCAGGCAATTGCCAGCCCGACGTGCCACTGGACCTTCCAAAGGAATATTTGTGTTGCAGCATGCTAGTCGCAGACATAACGCAATTCTGAGGTTCGGCGGGTGCGAAACATAAGGGTGCTGTCACATGGAGGCAGATTCCGTTGCCGTGGTGGCGGTGGAAGGCAACCGCCTCCTTCGCCCAAATTGGCAACCTGAAGCTTCGACGCTCACGGCGTTTGCCGATCATGTCCTCGTCCCGGGCCTGGGCTTTCAACCACGTTTGACTCCCTCTAGCTCACGCTTTGTTCCAGGGATTGTAGATGGTGCGGCAAACTCGCAAATGGAATGCACGGCGTGCTAAGCAAAGCAATCGATATCCTTGTATGCCACTCTGTTAATTTCACGGTATTACGTGAATACTTAGATGGAAGGGCTTCGTGTAAGACCACAAAAATACGAATCTTGCCTACGGAATCATATACACAACGATGGGCGGCTTATTGTTGAATGACAGTTCATCTACATCTTCGGAGGCATGGTGACCTTGCGCATTAGGCGAACAATGATCATACGGCGAGAGATGAGAGATATCGTGATCTGAATCCCAGCTTTATCAGCGTCGCTTATGTGGATTTGAGAAAGAGGATGAGAAGGTGGCGCACTCCAGACTACATATTCGGCTTCCGACTCCCCACGCTAGTCGTTGTACCCATCGAGTAATGTACAGCTCACGGTTCCGAGTACTGTAGAGGCTGGAGTCTTGATAGACAGGGATGGTTCAGGGTGTATGATACCGCAGTAACAAGCTATTGCCATAATGTCG
Organism: Terana coerulea; assembly: GCA_024811115.1. NCBI lineage: Eukaryota > Fungi > Basidiomycota > Agaricomycetes > Polyporales > Phanerochaetaceae > Terana > Terana coerulea. Next base: position 65,000 of record JAKOGH010000971.1, read on the forward strand.
ACTAAACAATCAGGCGGTACGCTTATTCTTCCGATGCAAGTCAACATCCGAGTTACAAGAAATTGGACAAATTAGCGTGCTGGACATTGATGGAAAACTACATTTCACATACCACAGCGTCGTATCAAATCTCGCCCCGATGCAATGGACGATGCAATTGGTCCCAAAAACTGGCGTCAGTGAACTCCGCAGACGAAGAGCAAGTCCAAACTCGACGGTCAGGATGCGAAGTGCCCACATCCACAAAAGCCACCTGATGCCGTGGCGAATGAAGGAAAGCAGTGGATAGCGGGAAAGCAGCCTCAGTACAACAAAAGGGATTACATGAGCTGGTACAGATACTTTAACATGTGTGGCAGGCGCGTTCTAGACGAGAGCGGCGCATCCAGGCGAATGAGACGTGAGAAGCTTGTAGTATTGATGCGTCGCAGGGAGTCATGGTGGTGCGTTTAGTGTGGGGTCGTGGACTGCATGAGACGGAAGGCGGTGAGAAGGCGCGGATGAAGCAGGGAATGCTGTATGAAACCGCCGTGGTGGAAATGTGCGCCCTCATTGCTTCTTGCCGACGTTCATCTTGTCCACGGAGGCAGCTCTTCGCCAGTGACCAGTGACATCCTTCTTTCCGCACGGTGAAGCAAGCAATGCCGAGGTAGTTCGTGATGTCGTTGATGACCAGCGTGCAGAACCGCGCGTAGGAGATGAACGAGATGCCGAGAGTGACGAAGACGACAACTCCGATGTTGTGGTACGTGTGCTGGATCAGAGGTGGTCTATCATGAGGATTAGCGTGGCTCAATGCGCGTGATAGCAGCCAACTTACCGGCCGATGAGTCGAGGCAGGTTCGCGTCGATCGCCCCCAACAGGCTCCCATATCCACATCGCGTCACCCCATGGGAAGGGCTGCTTAGTGACATGGGCAAGGATCATCCGTCCGACTTGGTGCGCAAACTGCAGTCCCCAGGCGCACAGAAACGGCACGAACAGCGGGGAGTTGATGATATCGAAGTCACAAGGGTTCAAGCGGGCTCTTCCGGCTATCCAGTCTTGCTTTCACGACGTTTACGTAGCTTTTAAGGAGATTTAGCGGGCACGGTGTGACCAAGTTCGTGCAGGCGGACCTGCTGACAATGTTGAAGGCCAACCCAACTGCCCCAACGGCCATGAAGGCTTCGTTCAAGCCCTTGTTGGGCACGTACTTGGCAATCTGCGGAACCTGATCCAAGCCAAGGAAAGTCAAGGTCGGTGTGTCCCAGAACCCTGTGCCTGCGGATGACTTCAGAGAGACTCAGAGATCATAAGTATCCAAGCACGAACCATACACTCCGGTGGTGATAAAGATGGCGACGATCATCAGGATCCCTTCCACAGGTCCAGAGAAGACGCCAAGGTAAAGCTAACCTATACTTCATGTCAATCACACGCCAGAGCGAGCCTATACAATGGCAGCTCACCAGTGTAGTACTCTTCCCAAGTCGTTAAGTAGAAGTTCGCCAGCGTTGCGATTTGGGATGACAACGTCCACCACGACCGGCCCAAGTTCAACGCACGGCAACATAAGATGACTTCAAGCTTCGCAGGTCGGTTCCGTGGTCAGCCTCCCCGTGGATACGGCGAAGAACATGCGTCTTACAGTCGTGTTCAAAGCGTCACATCCTAGAACGATAGATATTAGATGAATGCAACAGAATACCAGATCCACGCGCACCATGGTCGAACATTTCACCCAACGGTCCTGCCATGCCAGTCCTCCGTGCCTGCTTGCTACACGCAGAATGCATTGAGCTTGCGTAAATTCTCGTTTTTGGAGGCCACGTACCCGTCTATTGCGTCAAAGCTTTGGTAGATGAAGAGCCCCGCTGCCCACCTAGTGTTATCTCAGTCCTATCCACCCACTTTACACTGGCGCAGTCGCGTACGTGAAATACACCCATTGCGGCGGTCCTGGCGCGCCTTCTTTGTCCATCAAGTACGCTGGATCGTAGTACAACAGTTGCGCGAAGTTGGTGAGGACCATGCACAGTCCTCACAGCATGATCTGGACGCGGACTTCAGCCTCTCCAGTGCATACGAGCCGAATAGAGACTTACCACGTTCGGAGCCACCGACTTTGGCCACAGTGTGACGAGCTAGTTCCAGAACGGGTTTAGAACGTGTCTTGAGAGCAGTGACCTTTATGGCCGTCACGGCCAGTACCGCGAAAAAAAGCCGTAAAGAAGGAGTACTCGCTTGTCGACACCCTTGTACGCATATTTCCAGAGATTTTCGAGAGCGGCGGGAGACACGTATATACGTAGCCCATTGCAGAGGTCTAACGCGAGTTCAAGACCGGCTGTGTCGTCGAACAGGGGCCCCTGAGGGTAGAAGCGGGATGGACGACGATGGCAGGAAGGCTGGAGGCAGAGTATCAGAAGCGCCCAAAGTGAGCACCCGCGAGCACGTCCGCTTTCGGCCCGTCACCACGAGCGTCTCGACCACGTGGCTCACTTCGCGTCGCGGTTGCCGCGCGGTGCACGCGAGTTGGACTTGAATCATTGCAGCACTTCTTCCTCACGACCACCATGCGACGGAGCCAGACACTCAGACACACCACCAAGCCCTCGCTGCTCGGCACAGACGACATGGGCGTACTGCACGAGAACGACCAGTCCCTTGGAGGACGTGCTGCGCAGCCAAGTGCTCGAGAAAGACAAGGAGAACGACAAGGTACGATTGCACTGTGTATGCAGGTTCACAGCAGTGCTCTGACCTTTGTTGCAGCTCAAGATTCAGATTGCCCATCTGAAAAGCCAGCTTACGGAACGACCGCCTGTCGAGCAGGTGCAGCATCTCCGCAAAGAATTCCAGAGTTTGGAGATCTTGTTGGAAGGTACTCAGCGAGAGAACGAGAGGTGCATGGCCGAACTGGAGAGGTTTGTGTCCAGTTGGCTCGTATGACTTGGTATGGGAGCCTCATGACGACGCGTTCAGAGGGAAACAGCGCGAGAAAGCCCTTGAAAGCCACTTGGAGAAGCTGGCTGGGCCGAACTGGCAGGTGAGTCCATACACGTATCCAAGACGTTCTAATTACAACCCGTTGGCTGCCTGTAGGATACTCTCGACTTGACACCTCTTCCCGCTTCTTCGCGGACAGGATTCATGAACCCGTCGCATGCTCGTGCGAACTCCATACCCAAACTCCACTCACCAAAGTCGCCGTCCGACGACGCAGAAGTGAACAAAGCCTACATCGAGCAGGTTCGCCTGCTGGTTCTCGGTATGGAGCAGCGGCTGCAGACGCGGGAGGACAAGCTCCTGAAGAGCATCGAGAAGGCGGAGGTAGAGGCAGAGAAATTCGAGGAGCTCAAGCGGCAGATTCCAACCTAGGCCTAACTACGGCGGATGAGTGAATCATTTGGAATTGGTCACGGCGGTTCGTTGTGCTATCTGTTGTATCATAGGATGTTGATACCCCATCTTCCCATACCTAGCTATGTATCATTATTGCGAGCTTTGAACGGAACTTGTCATCGAGTTGGACTCCAAATTGCATCGCGTGATGTTTGTTGGTGTCGGTGGTGAGTAGGTTAGTCGAAGATCTTATGCATCTGGTCCCAGTCTGACTCATGCCTCAGCTGCTGCCGAAGTGTCTCACCGTAGTCTAAAGCCATCATCGTGTTCACATACGACGTAAAGACGAGTGAGCTTAAAATGGCTGACAAATACCTATCTCTCGTAAACAACCGCAGCGCTTTCCGCCGCGGTGGAATGGGGCGCTGGATCCTTCCCGCGTGAGGCGCCCCCTTGGTCGCGGTTCGCTTCTTTGCCACCGTCAGAGCGCGGCTGTGCTCTCGGACCAATACACTCGACTGTATTCACCGTCGTCTACCCAGCCTCTGACCCGAGCATTCAAATTCTCGTTTATCTGATAGTGGAGTCGCTTCTCACATCATCATGGGGGACGGGTAAATTTTGCACTCGCTCATATCTGTTGGCATTGACTGACCTGCGCTCGCTAGCTACGCACAGTACGGCACTGCTCAATTGCTGACTTGCTCCCGACAGTGCTTGGCTCATCGTTCTGCATCCACCAATCGCTCGCACGACCGAGGAAGGCCCTTCAGCGTCCTCAGGTCGTGCGTGATATGCTCCCGCAATACTGGGTACGCCCCACCTTCTTTAGAGCTCAAGGTTGACAGCATTCGTCTCCATAGACGCGACTCCACGCCTGTGTACGTGATCCCCGCCTCGAGCGCCGACACCATTCATCGCCGCGCTCTGATGCCCTCGTCCTCACCTCCCACCGCGGGAGGATACGTAAACAGACCCGCGAGCCACCGCCACACCGCATGGATACAGTTCTCGGACGCCGCATCCAGTCTAGCCCGTGATTGCACGAATCTGAGATGACTCCGCGAGGCTTCTTCTCGCCAGCGGAGGTAAGCCGTGCCTACCCCCTCGCCTTTTCGGTCGCCCGGTGCTCACGCTGAGTTCATACAGGGGGAACGCGGCGGGCTCCTTCCTGCAGGAGCAACGCCATGCGCGGGATGTGGCGCCAGGCATTGCACGTGGGTCGCACATACGCTGCTGTGGCCGTACGCTCGGCCTTCAGGGTGACGCGGACTTCGTTTGCCCAGCCATGCGCACACCCGCATGTGCTCGACATCGCGTCTTCACATGAGACAGCGCACAGGCGCGAGCCAGTGGCCATGCTACGCACGAACGCAGCCTGCGTCGTGCGCAAACCACCCCGTCTCTGCGGCACCACGCGGGAAGCGGGCGCGCGAAGCTGCGTCCGCACCGCGACCATGGCGCCACCCGCGACTGCGACTTGGCGGTGCCGTCACCCGCCTGGCACGCGCGCCACGAGATCGCGCAGCATTAGGCAAGTCTGCCGTGGGGGAGCGGGCACCCCAGGAGGCACGCCTATCTTCCGCGCGGGCCATCAGGCGCAATATCGTGAGCCTTAATTATTTGCTGTTCACTCACGTACTCAGGGGTGGAATCCGGTGACAGGGCGCCGATGAATCAATTGCATATGTCCTGCCTCACGGCGGCCTTCTGCGCACTGGGGCAGCGGGCTTCGCCGTCATCTGTTCGTTGGGCTGGCCGATCGCTGACGGACTCGTGCCCATTGCCCATGCATTGGACGCGCACGGGCGGGCTTACGGTTCGCAGGAGCTGGCGGATTATGCGTTCCTGTTTGAAGTGGACAGGCCATGGACGGGGACAGCCACGCGCAAGTGTAGTACGACATGGACCATGCGCGATACAAGGCATCGCGGGATCTCATACGTAACATTCATCGCTCACTGATTTTTTTTCAGCGACTGCCGCTCTGGGCTGCCATGTGCACATGGAAGCTTGTTATGAAGAGAAATAAACAGTAAACGTCGCCATTCTCCCCATACTGAGGTCCCAGACATTAAGTTTTCACTTCAAACTAAAGAGTGTGTCTGGAAGACCGCACTGTTGGCGGCAGAATGCAGCGGTGTTTGCTTTGTCGACTCATCCGGCACGGACAGAAGACTGTGCTGCTCGCCTCACCTCCTGGGGCGCACACGGCTGCCTGCCGTGGGGTCTCGGTTTCTGCGAGCTTCTATGAGATGGACATCGCTACTTACCACAACATGGCGGTGATTGCTTGCGGGTCGACCATAACTTTGGAGCCTAGCCGGAATCGCATATGCTTGCCTGCTGGCTATGGAGCCGCGAGGACCGAAGGATCGCAGAAAATACGCCGAGGGCTCACACCCCGGGCCTAGAGGACATTGACTCAGGTTCTTTGTAGCAACTGTTTTCAATTTATCTACTATACTTCCGATTGTACACTAGCCCTGCCGTCAGGTGGTAAGAGAAACATGTCCATCTTGATTTCTTTCTGACTTAGTCAATTACATGAACAGCGATAGCATTAATTCTCACGATAAAATTTACGGCGTGTGGGCTCTGGCAAAGTAAATACAGTCAGCTTCCAGGTCGGCGCCCATGCGCCCATGTGCCAATACAAAGAATGCAGGCCAAAAGTGACTTCCGCTACCATCGAATGCTCTGTTGGTCAAGGCTATCAGCTGGTCGCACGAGGCCTGCATCTTATAGATGCGCTAACGGCGGTAAAGCCGCCCGATACGAGAGACAGAACCCAGCCCTAGCCACTGGCCAAAAATCCAATTCTAAAAAAAACCGGTAGCGTCAATAATAATTGTCGACGGCTCACCGCCTTGGCGATACACGAGGTGGGATAACGCGAGGGAGTTTGCAGCATGTTGTTAACTGGGATGCGGCCCATTGAAGTTCCACCAGACAATTTGTCAGAACAAAAACTTTATGTAGCATTTGCACACCTTGATGAGCACCCTAAAAGCGTTCAGGGCGACCCTAAAACGCTCAGTGTCATCGGCCGATAAAGCGAACGGCCCATTGGCCGGCTCTTTACCGCGCACGAAGGCCCATTAGGTCAATCGCATTCTTCTGGCCTCGACCGTCGAATGGAGGAGAGGTGTGGCATGTCCGCCGATCTATAAATGACCAGTGAGCTGGGCTGATAGACGTGAAAGAAGGTGGCGAAGGCGGGCACACGGTCGAACCTCGAGAGTATGAAACGCATGTTCGGCTGTGTGAGTTGCGTTCGGGGTGGGCCAGTTCGTGCATGCAGGAGTGACATGAAATCAGGCCCTAGTGCGTTTTCTCTTCGAGCTGTTACGTGCGACATGAGTATATTTTTAGGCGGAATTAACGGAGACACTGACCGACGGTGTGAGTACGTACGACGTGCCCAAGCACGGGGGACGGACAGCAGAGGGAAGGACAGCTGTACATCTTCGCGTCGAGCCATGACCGACGCTCGGTCATGAATGTGGATCCATGTGTGGTGGACGCCGGCGGTGCAGGTCCGTCATGCTCCGGAACCGAGCGCTACACCTACGCCGGAAATGCGCTCGATGCAAGATCAGGAGGCCAGATATCAGGATGGGCTGAATAGGTGAGGGTCCAGCGAGTGATGGCACCGCTGGATGGTGGCGTCCGCGATACGAGAGCGGGCTCGCGGCCAACTGGCCAACTGGATCGGGCTGCAGGTGCGCCCCGTGCCCGCCCGCGCCCATCAGGGATCATGACCATCAAGCCATGCAGCCGTTCGCAGTGATAAACTCTCTGCGAACGTATGTGCCGAAATAGTCCTGGAGCCCTTCTTACGTCTAAAGCCTCAGGGACGACGGGCCCTATTGGCGACTTCTGAGCTTCAGCACGCCGCCTGCGTGATCGAGGGCCTGTTCGCCGCGCCAGACGCCGCGGCGGCGGTGGGAGATGGCCAGGAACGAATCCCCGTACGGACAGAGAACAGATCCTAGGAGCTCCGAGTACCGAGCGTCCGGCCTGGTGCGGACTGGCTGGACGGTCTTGGGATGGCCCGGGAAAATTGCCGTTTACAGCCCACCCGCCGTGTACGAATCTCCAGGGCTGTCTGAGCGGGGGTGGGAGAAGCACGCTGCCGAGGGGGATAGACCACAGGCACTCCATGAACGTGCATAGGAAGCCCGTCGTTGTAGGTTGGGAACACGGCTGTTCAGCCGCGTACCGTTGTCAGGCAACATCAACACGGCGCGGCCCACAGTGTCTGGATGCAGACCTACGCGCCTGGTCAAATTGCTCGTAAGGGCGGCCGTCTTCCATTTGCCTCGGAAGCACACAACCTCGCTATGGTCAACGGAGGCGGACTCTCAGTCTTGCCACAATTCATCCCATATCGTCGCCGGCTGTGTCGCGTGAGCGGACCGGAGGGACTGGCATACAACGAGCTGACTCTCCGTATGCTCGCGAGAAGAGCACGGATCTAGTGTCATGAGCGTATTCAGCCACAGAGTGCCTTGTGTGAACTCTACTGACCTCTTGCGTAATCGCCAAGTATTCATCATTGCGTTGACGTCCGTGTGCCCCCGTCGAACGAGGGCTCGCGCGCGCTCCGCGTCCCTGGCCCACCACGGGCTGAGCCTATTCCACGCGGGGGCACGCATCTCCCGCTGGGTCTGAGCGGCCTACAGCCACACACAAGGCCAGCGCGTCGTGCGGGGACTCCGCGCGTTTTTGAAATGGCCTGTTGCGAGTGAATGGGCAGCGTGAATGAGATGCGTGCAGGCCGCAGAGGAACAGATCACTGTCCGAGTTAATGAATGTGGGAAGCTGGCACTCACGGTTTGGGGGAAAGCGGACAGTGACTTATCGAGCCACGAAAGAGACGCTCGCTCGAATCGCCACCCTCGACTCGGGAGGCTCGGCGACCTGCAAGAGATACAAATGTGCAAAGTTTATTAGACGTGGCTGCTCTGTGCCGACGTCAGTCATCAGAAACGCATGTGATTTAGCAAAGGGCCTGGAGGCACGAAAAGAAATACTTGTATGTCTGACGAGAGCAGCCGGGGCTGGAGGAAGACGCGGCACACCAGGAGGCATTTCAAAGACTGACAAGGTGTGTTGCGCCGGCAGCACAACCGAGACCCCCGCTGCTGTGCCGCGAGCGTAGCGGTATGTCAGCCAGGTCGCCTTCCTGCCGTACATTCGAAGCCAAAGGATACCTTCGTTGGCCACCACGGCGCACACGACATGCACCGCCGAGCTCTGCCGCAGCCCCCCGCTGGCCGTTCGCGTCATCAGATTCATTTCCCTTCGCGTACCTCTCCGCCGTTGTGATTCATTGATTCGCATTGCACCCAGTGTTCAGGTGCGTGACGAGAGGCTGCGCGGGCGAACGCAGGCGGCGCGCTCCTGCGTCCTCTTCGGCCTGCGCGCATCCGGAGCTCCGACGTTCCCAAGCGTGCCAGGGTGGGCTATACGAGCATTACGTCGCAGGCGACTCCTGCGGCGATGCCGTAAGGACGGCGAGCGGCCGTGGGGGGGGTTCTGTCTGCGGCGCGCACGTCCTGTCCCCGCGCCAGCCTGCTTTCGGAGACACCGCCCATTCACTGGGCTGATGCAGGCTGATGCAGACGGCCACATGCGTGCCTGGGATTGGAGCGGCCGTTGAAATCGCGCAGGGTTCCCACCTTCGCATTACGACAGGCCATCAGGAAGCTGGCTGGAATCAAGGGCGCGTCTCGGGACCTCGGAGTGTGGTAGAGCCCAGCTCGCACTGAGCAATGCAATCCGTGATGTCAACGCTGCAGGTCGTCGTGACGGTGCCGCAGGCGGCTTGCGATTTGGGGTCGTTCTCGTTCCCGGGAGCGTCGGGCGACATGATTGTCAGACATGGCCTTGGCGTGGACGAACGCCTCCGAGGGTGGTCTGTCGTTCGGCAAGTCGACCTCTGGATGGATGGGCGTGTAAGGACATCACCGGAACCGTCCCGGCTGAGTTCAGTACCCGAAAAGGCAAGTCCATAAATCGGGCGTGGCGGAGGGACCGTGCAGCGAATAAAATGATGGGAGAAGTTTGGCCACCTCTCGCTTCAGTGCAGAGGGTGGGAAAGCGACGACCGCCGGGAGTCATTATGGCCGCTTCCTGGAATGGCAGCTGGTCAAGGCCATACGTGATACTGTCACCGCTACGCTCCAGTGCTCGCTTGCAGACAAACTCACCTCGCGCGTCGGCGGAAACCCGTGAGCGCAGGTGTGGGCGGTCTCGAACCCCGCGCGATGGGGGCCTAGCGAGCGGAGGTGTCGTTACCGGCACACAAACACTGATGAGAGATGTCAAAGGATCGCGTACGCACCGATAGGCATTGCGCTGTGCGAACCTCGGCTGTATGGCGTCGCAGGAACGGCCGAGAATAGCACCGGCGGGGACAGGCGGCCTTCCAGCTGGATTCCGAAGGGAGAGAGGGCTCGACGGGCTCGGGCTGCTTGCTCGACTGGGATGCTGTCAATGGGTAAATGAAAGCGGATAATGGGCCTCGGGAGAACACGCACAGGGCGAGACGTCTCGCCAGCTTCACGACGGTTCGGGAGTTGCCAGGGACTGTTTTCTGAAAAGACACCGCAGCAGATCCCATAAGCCATGTAGTACCCGGAAGTGGGCGATCGCTGCCTGTAGCTACACGCTCCATACGAGGCAAGAAAGACGGCGACTTAGAAAACGCTTGATTGGCAATGACGGGGCAGGACCTGCTTCACAGAGGGGACCATGTGGTCCGTGCGTCACTGGCCCGGAGCTGGGAGGTGAAGACGACCTGACGCTTTTTGCTGCGACGGATTTCATCTCGGCGGCGCGCAGAGAAACCGAGGAGGCAGAGGAAAACAGTGTGTTTCGCGTCAGCGGGGAACGACCTCCTGCGGTGGCCCCAAACTCAATGCAGAAGCGGGTGTCGGTCGTCTGTGGGCGATCTGGAGCAGAGAGATGGGATGAAAAAGGCGATGAACGGCTGAGCGGGTCTTGAATGTAAGAAAACGGGTGATGAAGTCTGTATGTCCGTTACGGCATGAGGGATCTAACCTTAGCGGAGTCTGCTGCGACTGGAGGGGGGCAGGGAGGCTGGAGCGTTCTCCCGCGAAGGCAGGTGAGGAGGGCGGCCGCTCGCTACGTCGTTCATAGAACGATTCCAGGAGAAAGAACGGGCAGACGACGGTTGGAAGCGAGGTGGGGGTGCAGGACAAGTGCGTTCGGAGAACGGAGGAGATGGAGGCCATCCGGAAAAGACAATTCCATGATTAACCACACCGATCACGATCCAAAAGGCCGCAAGGAGCGCCCACGGCTGGTGGCCAACATGTGTCTGGCGCTTTGGGAGGGCCCTGCTTGTCTCGTTCCTTCACGTCGCTTCGTTCGAGTGTGGCGGCCTGCGCAGACGACAGGCGACGTCTCTTTTCTGCCGAATCGGCGCGGAAAGTGGGCTTTTCCAGCCCCCAATCGCGGCCAAACCTGCGCTCGGCATCATGTTTTCGCAGGCTTTGCCCACCAAAGAAGCTACCCAACCCCGTCGCTTTGGTCCCAACGCCTCCGAATCCGACGACTCCGCCCACTCTCAGCCAGACGCCCTCCCTACCTGCCTCTGCCCATGATAAGTAGCCGGCCGTCGTCCAGCACTATGCTCCCTTACAACACCCCGCCTCCCTCGACTTTCCCGCCGCACCACCCGTCCGACACCCATGCCAGAGCAGACGTCGCCGTTGCTCAGGTGCCCCGACGATGTCCTCGAATTCATTGGCGTCGAGGTCGCTGCCTGTGACCCGGTCGGTCCGCCGACGGACCTCGTCGCGCTCGTGCGCTCGTGCAAGCACCTCTACTACCGCCTCTCGTTCCGCGCCAACCCGTACCTGTACGGCCGCATATTCAAGTGCATGTTCGACACGCGGGCGGCCCAACGCCGCCTCGGCGAGCAGTACACGGCCAGCGCGAACCTGGCGGCCCAGCTCAGGGTGTACCTCGCCGCGTTGCAGAGGATCAGCACCGGAGAGGTGATGGCACCTACCGCCGCGAAGGATCTGCGTACGGCCTTCTTGCTCATGATGGAGAACGACGGGCGGAATTGGGTTCAGCTGGAACGGGCCGGCCTGAAGACCTTCGTCCAGCGCTATGCGCTTGAGTTCGTGAATAAGGATCAGGAGAGGCAGCACGGTTGGCCGGCGGAGGGTCCTGGCAACGCCATAACTCTCTGCTTGTTGTGGTACACCTCTGACCACGGTGAGTCCTACATGACTGCCCCGACTGTCCTGTCGCTTACAAGGTCTGATCCGTCTTTCCATGTCCGTCCCTCAATGACTTCATGAATCGCACCGCGCACCCGCCACATCGCAGATAGCCTCAGTACGCTCACCCCGGAAGAGCGAGCGCGGATCATGGACATGGTCCGTCCGTTTGTCGTCGCGCCCTCCCGCTATCCGTCTTACCACCCTCCCGACAACCACTTCGACCTTCCTCTGCCGCACGACTTCTACCAGCATGTCCCGTACACGCTCCAAACGGCCCACGGTCTCTACCCGCCGTACCGCTATCCCGACCAGTCTTGCCTGAAGGTCGTTCACTACGGCCGCCTCATCGAGATTTCCATTCCCCCAGTCTCCCTGTACGCGAAGCTCGTCTATTTCGCGTGCTCGGAAGCGACACCGTACATCATCCCAGATTTTGTTCCCGACACCCGCCTCGCCGCTGCGGCGCCCCAGCCTACGAAGGAGGACTATCGCCGGTTCAACGAGCACAAGGCTGCGCGTACCATGGACAAGGGCGACTGGGACTGGTGGAGCGCGCTCAGCGAGAGAGAACGCAGGCTGGAGGACGACGGCGTCTGGAGGCAGGGCTTGAAGTCGACGAGTGCCAAGCTTGATCCGGACTGGAACAGGATCCGCTACTGCATCGACCCGCGCGCGACCCCGAAGCTGAAAGGGGCCGTGTACGCGCACGGCTCGCTCAACGGCTCGTTCCTTGGCCGGATGCTCGTACGTGTCGATCTTCATTTCCGCGTCCGAAAGGCTCATCTGTCTCATAGCTCCCTGACCAAAACGAGTATTTCGAGATGGTCATTAACCGGCCCTTCCGGCCTCACGTTCCTCGCATGGCGACCATGCCGCTGTCCTTCCGCCTGCGCGAACACCACTGTGTCAGCCCCTCGACGCCCGTCCGCACGGGTGGTCCCCGCACTCGCAGAACGACGACGGCATCATGAACGCGTGGTTCCCTGTGCGGACTACGTTCCAGGAAGTCGCCGATGGCCCGAAGGCCGGCGTGAAGGTCAGCTTGCACGGTGGTACAAGCTGGTATGAGAGATACCAGGACGGCAGGCCGAACTCGCACACCGAGGACAGGTGCATGCAGTGTAGCCATGCACGCGTCGGCCGCACCCACGATCGTGAAGCGGTGGGGGCTGCCAATGATGTTTCCGGCGATGTGACTGCGTCCGGAATGGACGTCGATGAAGCGCAGGCCGGGCGCGACGCCGTGCAGGATGTGCTTGGCGACGACGCCGAGGTGGAGGCGTTGCTCGATGCGGAGATGCAAAACATGGACGACGGCGACGAGGCGGAGGATCGCGCGCATTACGGTGCATGCAACGGCGTGCAGGACATCGTCATCACCGGCGAGGTACGCTGCCGTCTCGCCTCGTGCACCCCCACCTTCACTCACCTCCCCGCAGACGCTGCCCGAGCACGGCGACGCGTGGGGCCACTACCGCTACTACGGGCGCGTGCGCCGGTGGGACGGGCTCATCGCGCTCGTGCGCTTCCTCGCGCACCGCCGGGACCTCGGCGTGTACGTCTTCCGCGGGCACCTCCTCGGCGGCGAGACCCTCGTCGGCAACTGGCGCGCGCGCACGACGAACCCGCAGAGCCTGCCGCTCGAAGGTCCCTTCATCGCCTCGCGCGCGCCGCACGCTGAATAATACCCGCCGCGCCCGGCCGCCGCCGTCGCCGTCGACGCCTCATCATTATGCCTGTGGGCCCTCGCGCCTGTATTACTAATACCGTGTAGATGCCGCGTACGTACGCCCCGTCGCCGCATCGCCGCGCCCGAAAACGTCTTGAGACTTGTGTACGTACGCGACCAAGACACCCGCCTCGACCCTGGACTGTGCCCCACGGACGTTCGCCGCCTCATATACCTTTGCAATGCGCCGCAGCTGTATTATCTATTCTGTTGTTCCCACGCTAGACTATGCGCCCCGATCCATCACACCCCACTCAGCCTATGCCTGTTATATATATACTGCCCCCTATACGACCTGCCCGCTGTATTACTAGCCCGCTGTATATTACGTGTCCGAGCGTGCTGTTTGCATTATGTGCGCGTGTATGTGCCCCCGAGTGCAGAAAACACAGCGTGCTAAACGAGATTGGCGGGCGAGGCGCGTGCGGTGGCGGCGGTGGGGTGTGGCCCTGGGCCTCGAGGGGGCCGATCGCGATCGGCGCTGGGATTGATAACGGGGGCTGGGAGAGGGCGAGCCCACGCCAACGGGTTTCACCGTCGCCCGCCCGCGGGCACCCTGAGCGACCCTGTGCGCCCGTGTGAGGTTGACGGCTCCTGGTGGTCCCAGCGGTAGCGATCGCCTGGGCGTGCTCCCCATGCGGCGGCAGCAGCTGTTCGCGGCCGAGAGGAATCGCGGTGTGATACGGAGTGGCGTAGGAGGACAAGTACGGGAGCTGAGATGCCGCGTTCGCTACCCGCCGTGCATCTCCGGACCGCGGCAAGGAGTCCGCGGCAGGGCACTTTCAGGGTGATTCGCGGGGATAGGCGTAGACACGGTGAAGCTCTCCAGGATGTAGGTGTCAGAATTGCCTCGTCGGTAGACTGCCTCGCGCATACTCAGCATGAGCCTGCTGCCGAGCAGCGAAGGGAGCGCAGCGGACCACCTATCATACACTTGTGTTCATTAAATCGCGAGCAACGCATATGAGCACACTCACGGGTTGAAGACGTTGATGTACTCGGGCGCACGCGCCCACACGACTGTGCACACGAGCAACTCGATGAACACTCTACATCAAACGGTGAGCCCGAGCGGCCGGCCAGACCTTGAAGAAACACTGACACGACGAAGTACACCAGGCTGTCCCGCGCCATTCTCGTCACGAGGGGCACCTGTGGGTCGTCGCTCGCGCAGTCGCCCCACGCCTTGCGTGCGACGAGCGCGAAGAGGATGGGCTCGTACACCAGGCCGGGGATCCAGAAGAGCGAGGAGACGCGGGGCAGGCCTTGGTACGCACAGCCGGTGTTCGTCGTCAGGATCGGCATGCCTGACCGCCAAATATCAGCACAAGTGCCATCGAGGCTGTAGCGGAAGGAGACTCCGTACTCTGCAGGTGGGTCATCGTGATGACGACCAGGATGCCCATGGCGGCCACTTCCAAGCTGCACAGCACCGCCAGAAGAACCAAGATCCTCCTGCTCCGTCCGTAGAGTGCGTAGATCTGCCCGACAAACAAGGGGAGGTTACCGGCTGCGCAGGAAGGGTGGATGACTTGAGACACGCACCCGGAGCTGCAGGATTACTGCGGACAGCGCGGGTGCTCAGCGGGAGATCAACAGCGGACGACGGAACGACGGCTCACCTTGCACCGCCAGGGTGGCAAGGGTAGTTCTGCCCGTGGGATCAGCCAAACGAGCAGCAGCTTACGAGACGGTGCGCTGGGAGACTCACACAATAGCGTCGCACATCAGGAATATGATGCAGCTATGGGCCTCCGGATCAGCATAGTAGCCTTCATGGGCATGCTACCCAAGTGCTCACTTCTGTATACGAAGACAAATGAGCATAACGGCGTGGTGGATAAAACGAGAGGGGCAACCTTAGAGGTGTTCTGACCGCTCGGTGTAGTGGGAACTGAATGAGCTCAAGGCTTAGCACTGTTGGCAACACTAGGACAAACAGCTGAACATACTTGTGTCCCAAATGTAATATAAAAAAGCGAATAATCGATTCTAGTGGGTAAAGGTGTCAGGTGGCGGCCGTCGGGGGTAAGGAGAAACTTACAAACAGGTAGAGCCAAAACGCCGGTCGTTTCTTGTCCTGCAGCCATACTAGCTTTATCTGGTGCGTAATGAAGTGACTGGTTATTCTGAGCTAGACGGTTAAGCACGTACCTCTTGGTCAAGGTTAAGCACTGAAGTAACCGCGCATGAGCTAGTTTATTCAAGTGGATGCAACCACGCACTCACTGTGATCGTAGAATAGCAGCCCAATCGCGGCACCTCTCGATCGCTTGCCAACATCGACTTGAAGGCATGAGCGCACGCCAATGTGAGAAGGCGATCCGCAACTCACGAGCATTCACGAAAGACAAGGACAGTCCAGCCGGCGCAATTGCCTCCATTGAAAGGAAAGAATGAATGTGATCAGGGTATTCGCGCGATAGCGGGATGGTCTGCTGGATCTAAGTCCGGAACATAATGGACGCAGGGCGCGACGGGCCCGAGGACGCGTCGAGCAAGCTTTAAGTACCTCCACGGCGTCTTTCCGGAGCTGTAACCGGAAGCGTACCAGGCATCACACACGACGGAAGGAGCCGCGAGATCTGGGCCGCCCAGTGTCGCTGTGGCAGAGCGCGATCTGTCCGCCTCTAAGGGCAGAGTTGGACGAGGGACGTTCAGCCGCCCCGTGAAGTCGGGATCGGGGATTGGACTGACAGCCGTGGCACCGCAGCAGATCGTGAACGAGAACCGAAGGGGAGCATGGGCCTCAGGGCACCGCCGCCCAGCGACGATGCGCGTAGTTGGGAGAGGCGGGGCGAGCGGCGCTCCGCGCTGCCCGGCGTTGATGACCGTCTTGGGTGTGACATCGCGGGCGCGTTCCCCACGGGCCCTCGGATCGCAGCCAGTGTTCAAGGCACGGGCGCGGAGGCGCTACACCTGCATCCCTCCGTCGTACACCACCATCTGCCCGAGCTGATCTAAAACAGCGAACAGTTGGCGTACGGCGGGCGCACAGATGCTAAGCGGACGTACCGCAACTTCATTCTACCGCCATGTCATCGAGTGCGCCAGACGGAAGAGTGTTAAGACCAAAGGTCGTTGCGCAATGAGCTGGGGGCTCAATGCGACTCTGAGGGCTATTACGGAGGTTTCCCTCTAGCACGCAGAGACTGACCAGAGATATCGATGTTAATAAACAAAGAGATCGCAGTTAAGGCTATGAGGCCTTGACTGGTCGATCTTTATACTACTGTACAAGAGGATGGCGTGGGAGAGCATACTACATATCCGTACCAGTGTTGAGACTGGTAGATGAGTCTGGGCAGGGCGTAGGGTACGCTACGCTAGCTGAGTCATAGGGTATAGGGCGAGGCGAGTCAAGAGTCGCGAACCAGGGCACAGGGCGAGGTGAGTCACGAGTCGCGAACCGAGCCAGTATTGCTAATCGTTCGAAGATAAAAGAAATAATTCTGTCCGTAACATTACCCCCTTTTCCAGTCTGAAAGTCTCCGACTTTCTTCAACCATAGTACCGTCCTGATCGTAAGTCGGATCTTCGTCGATCTCGTACTGCGGGAGTGGGAACGCGCGGTCGAGTCGTGTACTGCGTAGGGCAATCCTTTCGCGTAGTGACCGGGCTTGTATTGGTGGCATTTCCAGCAGCGATATTGGTTGCACCATGCGCGTGTCCCTGCTCTCGCAAATCATGCATGCATCGTTGGGTTTGGGTCGATGGGAGTAGGGTGAAAACCGTGTGTTCGGCGGCGGGGTATGGTGTCGAGGAATGGCTGGCGAGGGGGTGACGAGCCTACCAGCGTGTCGCCGAAGTGGAACCCGACCCCGTGCGGTTGACTTTGTAACGCATGTCCTTGTAGCTAAGGGTGAGGGAACCAGGTCCGTCCGATTGGCTTTGAAGCGCATGTCCTTTCCTCCTCCTTTGCACTCCCTAGTATGCCTCGGTGGTATGACGGGGAGTGGGCGTGGGTCGGGGGATGAGTGACGGGGAAGCGGGTCGAGGTGCGATGGGAGGAACGTTGGCTTTTGATCGTCCATTTGGACCGGGAGGTGTCGGTGTCGGCGGGTTTGGTGGGTGCAGCCGGTGAGGGAAACGGGTTGTCCGAGGACTTTCGCTGAGCTCGTCGAAAGCTTTGATGACTTAGGGTGGACGTCTTGTTCATTCGGACGGTTCGCGTTTCATCGGCTGTTTTCCGCCTCTTTGCCTCCTTCTGCCGCCTCTCTTTCGCGTTTAGCAGCTTTGACCTGTCGCTGTGCGGGGTTAGTGCTGCCCATGCTCGCTGGAAGTCGTTGTCGCTCTACGTCGCTGTCCGTTTCCACAGTAGCAGCCATAGATTTCGGAGCATTTGTCGGCCATTTGCCGGTGTTCTCGGAGGATCAACGACGATGGGTTCAGCCATTGTTGTAGCGGCGTCGGAGGGGGGATCGGTATGGGTGCGTTGGATGAGTCGGACGGTGTCCGACCACGTGTAGCTCGTCTTGAAACCATTCCGACTGAGGATCGAGCGACGGTGACGACCAGGATAGAGGGTGTGTCGCGGGCGGTGGTGTAACGTAATCAAGGAGTGGAGATGCAGAGGCCGGCGGGAGAGTGAGAACATACGGCTGCTCGTCGACTCCCGGTTGCGCGACTTCCGGTCGTGGATACGCGTAGCCGAACTACCGTATGGTATGGGCTGGCGTATAGCGCGATGAATGAACTGGACACAAGTCTGGATTCGCCCACGCGTAGTAGGGATTCAGGGTTTGGTCCATGCTTAGGCAGCGTGGTGTTCGAGGCATCGCCCGCTGATACCGAGCTCCTTCCAGTTGCTCGGCCATTTTTTGGAAGTGATCCAGATGGCGTGCTTCGGCTCTGGCGTGGATAAGGATACGACGAGGAGTAAAATCGGAGAAGAGCTCATCTCCGTCTGGAACAAGGACGGGTTCGCGAACGCACTCGAGGAGGGCACTCGATGAGTCGTTGCTTGCGTCGTTTGGCACCGTCTCCTTGGGCGTAGTCGGCGGCGACGACTGCTCGCTGGCTGGAGAATATTCCGTCGATATGAGTATCGTATCTATAATATTCGAGTAGAGACTGAATGAGGTTTCCGGTTCCTCGCGTTCGGCAAGGGCCGGGTCCGGAGACTTCGAGATAAGGGGAGGGTGAAGTCCTTGGTAGAATTGGCGGTGCCAATCCAAGCGAGTTGACGGTGTTAGCGATGGGTTGAAGTGTAGCATTAACGAGTGGGGGCTGATGACATGTTAGGAGTGCAGGTTGGTTTAGAGGAGTGTTGAGAGGATGAGGATGGTGGCCAAGTGCTGAGTCTTCTTATACTTTCGGTGAGGACCTCTGCCTTTGCCGGCTTCGTTTGTCGTCCATTGGTTTTCGTCGGACTGCCCTTTCCTTGACGAGGCTGCGTGTTGTTCGCGCCTCGATGATTCAGGATGGCTTCGACTTCGTACATCTCCTGGCCGTCCACGAGATCTGGCGGTGGGATTTCGAAGTTAGGTCCATGCTGCTCTGTCTCCTGATAAGGGGTCGGCAGGGATGCGTGGAAGGTGTCGTGACATTTCATCCCCTTTTGGTAAGGCCAGCTGATAGACCGCGGGGGATAGAACTTTCTTAATTTTGAATGGTCCTTCCGTTTTGGTGATAGCTTTCGGTTGGGGTGCGTGCAGTTCCTTGTATCGAAGCCAGACCTTCTGACGCTTGGGTAAAGGGTTTGAACTGACCCGTGTCTTTCTTTATCGTGAATTGCACTGCCGTGTCGAGGGCGCAGCTGCTTCTTCTTTTGCTTTGCTGTGATCTTCCATCCGAAATCTGGGTGGTAGGGACGGTTGACGATTCAAACGCTGTGGGAATTGCTTTGGGATGGGATCCGTGCGTGAGGAAGAAGGGGAATGTTTACGTTCGCGGAGTGTTCTCCGATTGTTGTGTCGCGAGGTCGGCATCGGCCAGGTAGTCTACCACCGGTGGGGTGTGCGTGGCAGAAGATCTGCGAAGGTAGGTTTCGAGTTCTTGCTTCGTTCGTTTCTCCGTCTGTTTGGGGATGATAGGCGGTGGACATGCTTCTTTTGACTCTAGGAGTCTCCAGGAGTTCTTCCGTGACCTTTGATGCGGGTGGGGGCCTCTGTCTGATAGGAATTTGTCGGGCATGCCAAATCGTTTGTAGGCGTGTCGATGGTAGAGTTCGCTGTTCTATAGCATCTATTTCCTTCGTACATGGGATAAAAATTACCCCCTTTGTAGCATCGTGGTCGACGCACGACCATTACTGAGTCTTTTCCTTCGGCCGAGTGCCGAGATGAAGTCGCCCGTTCGAAAGCGAACGGTGCGTCACATGTTCTGGTTTCAATGGAGTTAACGGTGGAATGCGTGGGGTGTGTGTTGACTTTCATTTGTTGACAAAGAGCGCATCGCTACGAATTGTCCTACAAATGCTGCCATTCCTGGCCAGGTAGTAATCTCGGCGTAGAAGTTCCAGTGTTTTGTACTTACGGGTGTCCTGATGACTGGGCTTACGTGGTATAGGTCTGTGATGTCGGTTAGGAGGTCTTTGTTACTTGGTACGTAGCATTTGCCGTTGAACATGAGTAGTCCGTTTTGCATGGTCCAGTCGTTTTGTTTGTGCGCAGGGTTTATATCTTCCTTGACTCACTTCTATTGCTTTGAGTCCGTATTCATCGTCTAGAGCTATCACGAATTCGATCTCCCATGGCGTAGTCTGTGGTGATTGTGCTTCGGATGTCCTGGGACCTGGATGTTGGTGAATAAATGATCGGGAGTACTATCGCGTCTGCGAACAGTTCGTCTGGAAGGAGTGTTTACATCCTGCGTTATACGTGATCTGAGTCGTCGAGATGTCCTGAGGCGTGATATCGTGTCGGATTGCACTAGAGTGGGACCTTTGCAGTATTCGAGTTTCGTGTCGAAGTCAGCAAGAACAGTTTCCATCGTGCTTGTCTTCCGGTTTAATGCGTCCGAGCGGATGGGAAATACGTGAGATTCTTGTGGTCTGTGAGTACTGCGTGCAGGATGGGGAGATCCGTGAATGTAATGTCTCCATTCTTGAGGGCTGCGTACTATTCCAGAATAGTTCGCGGTCGTAGATTTAAGTAGTTAGTTCGGTTGATTAAAACTTTTTGACGGGTATGCCACTGGGTGCCAGTCTCGTTTTCGTCCGGTTGTCGTAGTACCCTCCCGTCGCAAATTTAGATGCGTCTGACTTTCGATGAGGAAGGGTTTAGGCGTGTCGGGTAATATGAGGACTGGGGACGAGGTGAGCCGTTGTTTGAGGTTTGAAGGCTTTCTGGCATTCGTTGACCAATTCCAAGCTATCCCTTTTACAGTGAGCTCGTTTAAGGGGTCGCGCGAGGTCGGAAAAGTGACTGATGAAGCGTCTGTAGAAATTGCCAAATCAGAAAGGCTACGTACTTGCTTTTACCGTGGTGGGTGCCGGCCAGGTCGATTATTCCTGAATTTTCGCCTGGTCCGTAAGGACTTTATTATGCCGGATGATTACTAGGAAGTCTACTTCTTGACGTCGAATGCGCATTTCTCGAGTTTGCAATAGAGATCGTTGTCGTCTAGTTCTTCAGTCACTGCGTTTGGTTCGTTCTGCGTGTTGTTCTTCATCTTCGGAGTGAAGCATCATGTCGTCCATGTAGATAGTTAACCATCCTTCATCGACTTCGTCGCGGAATATGTGGTCCATCATTGCGGAAGGTTGCGGGGAGTTGCACATGCCGAAAAAACATAACCATTGGTTCGAACAACCCTTGATTGGTTTTAAGCGCTCCCTTCCATTGGTCGCCATCCTTGATCCTGATGTTGTTGTCATAGGCTCTGAGATCGAGCTTGGTAAAAATCGTGGATCCTTGGAGTTTGTCGATGAGTTCGCCGATGAGAGGTAGCGGATATGTATTCTTGACTGTTCCTTCGTTAAGATACCGGTAGTCTTGGCATGGTCTTGGTGGCCGTCTTTCTTGCCTGAGAAGAATAAGGTGATGCCGTGGGGGATTTCGATGGTCGAATGTATCCTTTCGAAGATTTTCCTCTAGAAACTCCTTGAGTTTCTCACTGTTCCGAGAGGTGACAGCGGGTGCAGCTTTGCAATCTTTTGGTACAGAAGTCATCCTTTGAGGTCGATGGCGTGATCGTATGGACGGGATTCGGGAATGCGTTCGGAGGCCTTTTCTCAAACACCGACAGCGTACTGCGGTATTTTTCTGGTACTTGAGTTGTCGTGCGAGTATTGGCTTTCTGCGCGAATTCCATTGCCGGGTTGACTTTAGCATTGATCCGTAGTGCTCGCGTAGCTATGGGGTTTATGTCTTCAGTCCAGGTTACCGCTGTAAGTTTCTTCTCTCCTGGTAGGTAGGAATATAGGATATCGCCTTCACTCCCGGTGTCATGAGGTCAACTGCTCGTAATTGAGCGAAATTAATCGTTAGTTCGTTGGCTGGTCGGTAAGATTTCAGGGTCTTCTGACGACAGTTTGTTAATTCTTCGATCGTCCTCGTCCGGGTAGTACTTCTACTGAGACTCGTTTTCCAAACTGGAGGCGTCCATCCTTGAGTTGATGGCCGGGTTTCTATCCTTTGAGCCAAGTGATGCAAGGGATGACTTCCTCTCTGCCTAAGTTTGTGACGAGGAAGTTTGTTCGAATGGTGCGGCCTCCGACCGTCATAGGTATTTCACCTCGTGTGTGATGCGTCGCGGCGGTTTGGAGTGCCGTCGACGTTAAACACCGCAATGGTTCGCTCGAGTTTTACGGGACTTGAGCTTGAGTTTCTTCACCATTTTCTCGGATATGAATGTTCCTCCTGCTCCGAGTCTAGAGGGCGGGTGTTTCGACGATTTCTCTCCTTTCAACGTTATAGGGATGCGCATAGACATTGCATTCATTTCCGCTATAAGTACAGAGTAGGTGGAGATGCGGACAGGAGCTGACGTCGAGGCAGGCTCCTTTAGGAAAAAATCCTTTCCAAGCCCTTTGGCGAGGTTCTTGCGCTGCTTTTTGGAAAGCGAGCTGATGAGGTTCGCGGATGACCATTTCTCCGTCCTCGTCTTCTTCGTCAGAGTCCTCCGACTCCTCGTCGCTAGAGTCGTCGTTCGTGACAACGGTGGCCCGACGCACCGTGGTGCGCGGCTTCGGCTTCTTTCCATCGTCTTGGTTGGAGGGTTTCTTCCCTTTTGGTTGGGCAATCTTTAGCGAGATGTCCCTTACCTCCACAGTTGTAGCATAGGCCCTTCTTTCTGGCCTCTTGCCTCTCCTCTTTAGTTCTAATCGCATCTACGTCCATCGCGTTCTCATCCCTATCTTCGGATTTGTGCGATCGGTGACGCTTGTCATCTTCATCGTCGTCGTCTTCGATGAATTTAATCACCGAGTCGTACCAGGGCTGATAGCGTGGTTGGTTTTACCGCTGAGCTGAGGCGGATTTGGTTCTTCATGTCGACGGGGATGCATTTCTTGAAGCTCCGGATGAGCTGGGCGTCGGTGTCGCTGCCTTTGAGCTGTAACGCGAGGTGTCTGAACTTGATCACTGTTTCCCTGACAGTGTCTTTCTTGTCTTGTTCGGATCTGTTTTTAAGGCGTTCGATTTTCCTTAAAGCGTTCGAGATATCGTCGCGTTGAACGAAGATCTTGTCGAAATCGTTCCAAAATTCGGCGAGAGTGCCGGGATATCCTTTATCTCCGTATTCGTCGAGTTTCAGATCTGCCCAGGATTTGGCTGATCCTTTCGTCATATAGGAGAGGGCGAAGATGATTCTTTCCTTTGGGAGAGCGAAGTCGGTGGGGTATGCTTCAAAATAAAGGTGACAACCTCTTTTGAATTCCTTGACGCGTTTTTCTGAGCCGTCAAACTCATCTGGGGTCCTCAGTTTAGTTGCTTTCGAGGATTTCTTCGGGTTTGCTCCCGTCGAGGTTGAATTTGCCGTGATTGCAGCCTTGATTTCCTGTATCCCTTGATCTACATCCTTAAACTTCTGGGCCATCCTTGTTTCCATTGTCTGTGCCATTCCCTGTTTCTTCACTATTTCCGTTCGATATTTCCTGGCTTTCTGCTCCGGTGGGATCCCGAGTTAGAGTGTAGAATTCGATTTGTTTGTCTAGACACTCGAGGAAATGTTCGAATGTTACTTCAACTTGATTGATGAAGACGGTGAAGGGTTCGTCGGTTTGGTTGACGATGAAATTGGGATTGACAGGATCTGGGGATTGGAATCGGATGTGGAGGATGAGATGGTTCGTGGGGTCTGGTGTTGGCCTCTGGTACACGGTTCGTAACCTTCGGTGGGTTGGATCGTTTTCTTGTCTGGTGTGTTTCGGTTCTTTGCAGGGGTTTTCGTCGCAGAATCGTAGGATTCCTGTGTCGGTTGCGAAGTTAACGTCTGTTCCTGATTTCAGGTGAAATCGGTGTGTACGAGCGTACACACAGTTCCGTTGGCGTCTGCCGTGGTGGTTCGGTGAGCCCTTGTCCTTGTTACAGGACCAGGGTTGGAGTTTCGGGATAACTAGTTAAGTAGTCGGCCGTTCGGTGGGTTCTGGGTGACTTAGACTCCAAAGAGTCGGTCGGTTCGAAACTGCGATCTAATGTTAAGACCAAAGGTCGTTCGCGCAATGAGCTGGGGGCTCAATGCGACTCTGAGGGCTATTACGGAGGTTTCCCTCTAGCACGCAGAGACTGACCAGAGATATCGATGTTAATAAACAAAGAGATTGCAGTTAAGGCTATGAGGCCTTGACTGGTCGATCTTTATACTACTGTACAAGAGGATGGCGTGGGAGAGCATACTACATATCCGTACCAGTGTTGAGACTGGTAGATGAGTCTGGGCAGGGCGTAGGGTACGCTACGCTAGCTGAGTCATAGGGTATAGGGCGAGGCGAGTCAAGAGTCGCGAACCAGGGCACAGGGCGAGGTGAGTCACGAGTCGCGAACCGAGCCAGTATTGCTAATCGTTCGAAGATAAAAGAAATAATTCTGTCCGTAACAAAGAGTATCACATAGCCAGTGGATGTGTACGCGGCGAGCATTGGCATGGCCGCGAGACCAGCAGCTTGACGTGAAAGTAGTGTGGCGAAGGTGGCCTTTAGTAATGCTGACAATTGCTGAGCGAGACATCATTCGGCACGACGTCAGGGAGGACTGCGCAACATGAGAAATAATCACAGGCTCTTATGAAACAAATTGTAGGCAGCGCGGCATATGGACGCTGAAGTAGATTCGGTCAGTGCGACAGGAACTAGGACATTTAAGCTGCATCAACTCCGCGCTCCAGCGTATGCTGCTCCGGCTCTGCGTCCGACTGCTCCAACGCGGCCAGGAACCGCGGCACGAACGTGGCCTCCGGAGGCGCCGCAGAGAAACACTCCAGGATGTACGAGCCCGCGAGGCCCCTCCGATACACCGACTCCCGCATGTTGAGCATCAGGCGGCTCCCAAGCATCGAGGGCAGCGCAGCAGACCACCTGGACCCACGCGACGTCAGCTGGAGATCAGGGATCCGGCGGCGAGCACTCACGGGTTGACGACGTTGATGTACTGCGGCGCGCGCGCCCAGACGACGGTGCTCACCAGGAGCACGGCAAACACCCTGTGTATGGAAACCATTCACGCAGGTCCGCGGCACAGCAACGAAAAAAAAAAAACGGGGGCGTACGCGGCAAAATACATGAGACTGCAGATGGACGGGTGAGCCGGGGCGTGTGAAGGGCATCGCACAGCGACGCGCACCTGTCCCGGGCGATCCTCGTCACGAGCGGCACGCGGGGCGAAGCCTGGCGCGGGCCCCATGCCTTGCGGGCGACGAAGACGAAGAGGACGGGCTCGAAGACCAGGCCGGGGATCCAGAAGAGCGAGGACAGATGCAGCAGGCTCTGATAGGCACAGCCGGTGTCCGTAGCCAGAATCGGTATGTCTGAAGGCCGCGATGTGAGGCGCTGTCGTGACAAAGGCGGAAGCTGCCGCGGCACGCACTCTCGAGATGGCTCATCGTGACCGCCACCAGCACGGCCATGATACTAATCTCGACGGCGAAGAGCGCGAGCAGAAAGACGAGGAGCTTCCGTTCGCGGTCGTAAAGCGCATAGATCTGCACAAAAGGGGTGAGGTGTGGTGTAGACCGCTAGCCACAGGATGGCCTTACGCGCAGCTGTAAAACCACTGTCGGAGAGCTCGTGTTGGCCTCTACCGAGACGCATTATCCATATGGTATAGTGGACTGAGCGTACCTTGAACGCAAAGCGTCGACAACGTAGTTCTGTGTCACGCCTCGTGAGTTGCAGGGGTGCACGCAAGGACAGTGCCACTGGCATTCTTACACTATACCGTCACACATGAGGTAGATGGCGCAGCTAAACTGGGAGTCAGCCATCGGACCCGCCTGCCCACTCGGGCGCTCACATCTAGCAGAAGGCGCACGGCAGTGAGCAGCGTGCAGGCGAGCGCATGCGACGGCGTGGAGCCCACTCACCAACGGGAGGGGGCCACTACCCATGGGTAACGGGACTACGAGCAAGGCAAGACACGGCGTCAGCCCAGCAAGGGCCCACTGCGAACGCGGAGGGGCGTACTCGCGTCGAAGACATAGTAACCAAACGGAAGAAACCTATTCTAAACGGGAATGTGAGACGGTATCGTGCAAGCGCGATGTCGTGTTCTGGCTCACGATGAGGTACAGCCAAAATCCAGCACGAGTCTTGTCTCGCCTCCATATGAAGTTGATCTAGTCGCACGCCGTCAGGGACTCTGATTTTTCCTCGTGTCCTGAGGAAGCCCGCACCTCGCGGTCAAGGTTGAGCACTGAAGAGAGCGGCTGAGCATGCGCAGCCGTCTGAAGCGATGTCCGCGCTTACTGTGATCATAGAACAGCAGGCCTATTGCAGCACCTCGGGACCGTTTCCCGATATTGACTGGAAATAGGAGAGTCTGAGCACAGCGAGTGGGCAATAGTGCAGGAGACACTGACGTGCTTCGATGTACGACAGCGAAAGCCCGGCAGAGTTCATGCTACAAATTAGGGTTCAACGTCGCAACGGTGTGGTGACAGGGTGGGGGCGTGGTCACAAGCTGACACAAAGCGAGAGGGAGAACAAAAAAAGAGAGGGCGAGAGAGAGCCATGGTACCCGCCCTGCCCTGTTCAAGAGGCCCCATAGATGTTTCAACGGGCAAAATCAGTGCGATGAGCTGCGACCTGCCGTCAAGTGTTCGTCAAGATTGTTGCACATAGCAGACGAAAGCCGGGTGCAGCACTGGTCGGTCGGGCAGGCAGGCACAGTTCCGGATCCCTGATCAGGAGCAGAGAGCTCTGGCCAATGGCGCTCCTCTCGAACAGGGCGCGCAGTGATGGGGGACGACATGGTCGTGATAGCATCTGAGCCGCTGAGCCGCAGGTGATATCGTCGAGATTGACAGGCTGCTTCGGAGTCTTCGCCGTAGTTCAATGGGGTTCTGGGTCAATGTATGTACTCACTGTAATCATTAGAATAATAAGCCTGCTACAGCGCCTCGGGACCGTTTTCCGGCATCGACTGGAAACAAGTGGCTGAGCGTGAACACAACGAATGGGCAGTAATGAAACGAATCACTTGCGTGCTTCGACGTAGGAGGGCGAAAGCCCAACAGAGCCCATGCTGTGCGGGATCTGCAGTGCGCAGGGGTGCGAGAGATGCAGGTGGTCATGAACTAAAGGAGAGAGCGACGATGCACGCGCTGTGCCGTTTAGGATCTTGGGGCTCCGCAGACACGTCAAGGCGAGAAACCAGTGCGGTGAAGGCGTTCGCAAAGGGTGGCGAACAGCGGAAAGGAATGCGGAGTGCAGGACTGGTGAGCGTTTAGTTAAGCGCATGTCGACGGCCGAGTGTTTACGGATCCCTGATCACGGTATTCTTCTCGAGAGCGGTGAAGAGTCCTGGGTAACGGCATAGCGGTGTGCGTGCCGTGATGTTAACCCATTGCCACGTTATCGAGTGCGCCAGGCGAGAGAATATCACGTAGCCAGCGACCGTTTCATGACGGACGACGACGTTTACCGAGAGCCCAGCAGCTCGACGTGATAGGCTTCAGTAATGCTGACAATTCCTGAGCGACCCATCACTCGGCACGACGTCAGGGGGACCGCGCAGCAGGCAGAGTGGCATGAAAAGCATTCGCACGTTCTTGTGACACAAATCGCAGACCGCCCGGGGTACGGACGCTGAAGTAGACTCCGTCAGCACAACATAACACCGGGGCATTCAAGTCCCATCCTCCCGGCTCTCCAGCTCGTGCAGCTCCGGCTCCGGCTCCGCGTCCTCCTGCCCCGCCGCGCCGCGGAACTGCGGGATGAACGACGCGTCCGGCGGCACCGCCGAGAAGCTCTCGACGATGTACGAGCCCGTGATCCCGCGCCGGTACACCGACTCGCGCATGTTGAGCATCAGGCGGCTGCCCAGGATCGACGGCAGCGCCGCCGACCACCTAGTAATCCAGCCGCGCGGCACATCGTCAGCGGATGCAGAATACGGGCGGTGGGGACAAGGGGGAGGGACGCACGGGTTGACGATGTTGATGTACTGCGGCGCGCGCGCCCAGATGATGGTGCTCACCAGGAGCACAGCGAACACCCTATACAAGCGAAACCGTTCATACGAGCGCGCGGTACAGCAGTGAAAAGGGCGCACCCAGCGAAATACATGAGGCTGCGAAGGATGGTCAACCGGGCAGCTTCATTGGTGTGTTGCAGATGCGCACCTGTCACGCGCGATCCTCGTCACGATCGGTATCCGCGGCGACAACGTGCGCGGGCCCCACGCCTTGCGGGCGACGAAGACGAAGAGGATGGGCTCGAAGACGAGCCCGGGGATCCAGAAGAGCGAGGAGAGGTGCAGCAGGCCCTGGTACGCGCAGCCCGTCGCGGCAGAGAGAATCGGGATATCTGGTGAAATTCGTTGTGAGGATCCATTCAATGCGCACTAGAAGCTAACGCGGCACGCACTCTCGAGGTGGCTCATCGTGACGGCCACCAGTATGGCCATGATGCTGATCTCGACGGCGCACAGCGCAAACAGAAAGATGAGGATACTCCTTTTGCGCTCGTAGAGTGCATATATCTACACAAAATAGCTAAGCTGCGGTATCTGTCAGTCATTGAGAGCTCGACTTACGCGCAGCTGCAATATTACTGTTGGGGAGCTCGCGTTGGCCTCTGCTGAGACGTGCTATCCAGGTAGATTGGGCGCACCTTGAACGCACAGCGTCGACAAGGTAGTTCTGTGTCGTGCGTCGTGAGCTGAAGGGTTGCATGCAAGCACGATGCGAGATTCTTACACTATGCCGTCACACATGAGGTAGATGGCGCATCTAAAATCCCAATCAGCCACCGGACGCTGCGCATGCCTTCTCGGACGCTCACATCTGACAGCACGTGCGAAGCGGTGAGCGGCGTGCGGGCGCGTGCATGAAGTAACGCGGAAACGACTCACCAGCGAGCTAGTGCCACCAGCCGGGGTTATCGGAACTGCGGGAGAGCCAAGTGGTTAGCCCGGCAAAACGACGCTGCAAGGTCGGAGGGGCGTACTGGTGTCGAATATATAGTAGCCAAACGGAAGAAACCTGTTCTGGCGGGAGTGTCAGAACGCATCGCGCCAGCCGTATGCTGTTCGTCAGCTCACAATGAGGTACAGCCAAAACGCAGGGCGGGTCTTGTCTCCCGTCCATATGAAGAGGATCTAATTGAATGCCGTCAGCGACTGCTGCTGTTCCTCCGCTCGGGACGGTAGCACCTCGCGGTCAAGGTTGAGCACTAAGTAGCGCGGCTTAGTCTGCGTAACCGCCTAGATGAATGCCTATGCTTACTGTGGTCATAAAATAGCAAGCCTATTGCAGCACCCCGGGACCGTTTCCCGACATTGACTTGAAATAGACGAGTACCAAGTTTGAGCGCGGCGGGTGGGCACTCGTGAAATAGACCACTTACGTGCTTCCACGTAGGACAGCGAAAGCATGCCAGAGCTCATCCTAAGTATGTATGGTCTAGGGCCTTGGGAGTACGCTTGGGCGAAGATTGAAGGGCGGAGACGTGTTCATGAGCGGGGAGAGAGCAAGGGTGCCTGGGCTGCCCTGTTTAAGAGGCTCCGCGCGCGTGCCAAGGTGCGAAATCAGTGCGGTTCCGGGCTACGAACTACCGCCAGATGTTCGTCAAGATTGTTGAACATGGAGGCAAGGCACGCTGGGCGCAGAACTGTTGGGCATTCAGTCAGGCACATGTCCTGACGGATCCCTGAAAAGCTCTGGCCAATGGAGAACGGCGCGGCGTCATGGGCGTGATAGCAGCCGGGCAGATGAGCAGTCTGCTCTTCGCACCCTTCGCCGTAGTCAATGAGATTTTTTCCAGAAGGCGAGCACTGGCCGAGCGCGCGGCCCCGTCATCATTCTGCGCCACGAAGGGGCGATGAGCCAATCACGGCGTGCGAACGGGCCTCAAGAATTCAGCGACATACCGTCCTGCGTGAGCCAAACGAGCAGCATCGAGTAACACACAACAGCTTCCTGTTGGGCGGGGTAATAGGGCATCGTAGGTCTGCTGTTGAGCTACATCTTGGCTAATGTAAAGGCTCGATACTGTATGAGAGTGAGATATGATATTTGGATGGTTGCGCAAGGAGTGGCAGTCCAACGCCAAGCGCTTTGAGCGCCACGTGGTGTAGACGCCTGTGTAAGCGCAGGTGGTTTGAAAATTGAAAGCTCGGTCGCTGCATCGAACTAAACCCATAACTTTTCCACTACCTTGTGACGCCGGTGCAATCTATGCAAGCGCCTCGGGAGCGGTAAAATCGTCTTGTAACCGTCTTGCAATCGACCAAACCCACGCAAGACGTCAAATCGATACGGTGGACCGGGATGGTTTGTAAGCTTATTAGAATCAACTCGCAATCGGCACGTAAGCCTGTTGTAAGGCTCTTATAAGTACCACAAGCATTCCAATGCTTGCTACACGGGCAATTCTAGTAAGCCTGAACAACCATTCTGCTTCCTTGCATTACCCAGCATTTGTTTTCGTACAATTATCCTCAGTTGATCTCAGTGCTCATTTATGTGGTTATATTATGAAACCATTTAATTTTGTTAACTGCAGTCTATGAATACATCTCGGGCTTCGCCCGTCGTACAAATGCCCTATGTGTAAGCTACCCGCAACTCCGAGATCGTATGCAAAAACCCTGAACGTTCAGGACACAAGAGCAAGTTCTGCAGTATTTGCAGTCAGGTGACGGAGGTACAGAACGAGGTCATAGACTCACTCAGGCTGTTGTCCTCAATAGCTCGAACCCCGTCTCCTCATGTATCGATCCCTGTCTATTGATGTGTTAGTACCCAGACAGCACATGGGACACGGATGCTTACATCTAATAACTATTCTAGGAGCACAAGGCAGAAGGCCAGATTGTGGACATATGCAGTCAGTAAGTATGGCTGTTGAACCTAGTGAATGACCAGGACTTACAAGTGAGCATGCAGAGTCGCACAGCTGCAGACACCTTATATGCAAGTCCGGCCGGCTGTTGAGTCAGCATGATCAAGACGGCGTTGACTGCGCACGCAGACTGGCCTGATATCCAAGACAGTGCTCCCGGGGCGTCGATGCGTCCCGTCCCGCCCTGACTCAGAAGTGTTACCCTATGCCACCATGACAGTCTCACCCTGCACATTGTTGGACGCCGGCAATGACAAGCTCTGAGCATCTGACAACGTTTCAGCTGTACGTCGTGTCCTTGAAGTTGAAAGCGCAGTGCTTCAACGGCGTCATAAGCCGTCATGAGAGTCCACGCATCTCTCTACTGGCAGGAGGTGGGTGACTCGGAGGTCCGAGTTGGGGATATACCTAGGAAAGTAGGGAGCGTAGTGGTAAATTAAGTCACCTAGGGAAAGCATATTTACCACGTGTTCCATGTTCTTTGACGTGCCTTCGGTCGGGGTAGGCAAAGACTGTACTAGAACTTAGTGAGTTGATGACTCTCAGAGAGCGGTCTTCACCGGAATCATCACCAGCCGCCAGCGCAGGACGTGAGAAATGATTAAGATGGGTACTGCAAGAGTTTCAGCATGTTATAGCAAAGGTACAAGCAGGTTGTGACTTGCCATAATTCTTTCACGGACGTTAGAAGTGGTAGAATCGGTACAAGCACTGAAAGCGGCGCAAGCGTCTTACGAGTTGATCGGAAGCCAATCGGAAGCCCCTCCGAACACGGAAAGTCAGCGTCTAACTTGCAAATCGGTGTAATCGGTAAGCGGCGCCAGGATTCCTTTCGATGTGCGTGGGCATCTTGTTCCAGACTCACATCCTCACGATATCGCGACGCTACTGCAAGAGTCACCCAGCTAGGCAGGAAACTTTCGAAACCATGACAGGCCTAAAGCTCTCTCTTCCTGGCGAGCTGTGGGGGCACATACTACACGACTTTTGCTATCCCAAGACAGACCTCGCGTCGTCCTCCTCCATGTCCTGCCTGTTTCTCCACATCGCTCTACCTGGACTATTCTCCTACAAATCGCTCTATTTCTTGCAAATTTAACATCCAAACGGAGCTCATGGTGATGCTGCACGCCCAGTCGACGCCAGACGCGCGGTCGCGCGGAGAGGCCTGAAGTCGCTGCCCAACTTGATGCCAGAAATGATCAGCACGGGTGTCTACTGCCCCAGCGATGCGTCGATCTTTTGAGCTTGTTTAGCGAACTCGGTCACCTCTGGCTGGCCAACCTGGGGGACTTCAATGACCTCCTCGTGCCCCTCATGTAGCCTCCCCCATACCTGAAACCACACAAACTGGTCGTCAGGTGGGCCATCTCCTTGTTGAGCCAAGACATTGTGGACTCCTTGATATCGCTGCCGACATTGCCTGCGCTAAAGTCTCTCGTCCTCACGCCGACATGTGGGCAAGTTCCTTGAGGATACAAAGCCACGTCTCGAGCATCTGGAGTTGGACGTCTTCAGGCCACTTCGATCGGTATGGGACATCCCCCACGTTAACTGTCTACTCACACTGTAACCGCCCGCATTGCCCAGACGTCTCTATGCCACGCTCCTGCTCGGCTCTGCGCTCCCTTACCATCCGTGTCCTCTGGGGATCATGCCGAAACATCTCGCCCTGACGTCGGCGGCGGCATGCGCCTCACCACACGACACGTTCCCGGACACCCGGCATATCAACGTTACCCCCGCATTCCGTATACCGATGCAATAATCCGTGTAATGAAACTCATGACTCGCCAATACCTGCTTGTGCCGCTTCGCATTCGCTTGCTGTTCAGTCCCACGGGAGGAGTTCTCTGCGCGCTGAAATGAGCTGAACAACGCCGGTGGGTCCTACAGGACCAATTGATGCGAGGCAAAGCTGATCTCCAGAGCTCCGGGATTGAAGCCATGCACCACCATACGAGGGAGACAAGTCGACAAACAATTAATAGAACCTTAAGTACTTGCTACAGATACAGCTTGAAATAGGTAATCGCGGTACAGTACGAAGGAGCGGATGAATTTTAGGGTCGGACGGCGAAGTCAGGGCGGTCCGCAGGAGCCTCTTCGCCCGAGCTTTGCGCCACGGGCGAAGGCGCGTCTGGGTCGGACAGGGTCTCGACGATGTATGAGTCGGGGCTGCCCCTCCGGTGCACGGCTTCGCGCATGCTGAGCATGAGCCGGCAGCCCAACAACGACGGCAGCGCGGCGGACCACCTAGCCCAGGGGTACATGTCAGCGTGTGAAGCTTTGCAGAAAATTGAAGAATAGAGTCACGGATTGATGACGTTGATGTACTGCGGCGCGCGCGCCCAGATTATCGTGCTCGCGAGGAGCTCGACGAACACGCTGTTCAACGCCGTCAGCTCGTGGCACCGTCTGGAAATGGAGCACATACACGGTGAAATACAGCAAGCTGTCTCGTGCGACCCGTTTGACGAGCGGCACGTGTCCCAGCGTGCTGCTTGGTCCCCACGCCTTCATCGCCACCAAGAGAAAGAGTATCGGCTCGTAGACCAGGGCGGGTATCCAGAACAGGGACGATAGGTTCAAGAAGCCTTGGTAGGCGCATCCGTCGCTGGACGACAGGATAGGGAGGCCTGCGGATGGTTTGAACGAAAGTAAGCGCGACTAAATCGAGAGCGGCGTACCTTCCAGGTGGGTTACAGTCAGGATGATCAGCACACCCATCGTAACCGCCTCAGCTACGCAAAAGACGAGAAGGAATATCAGAATCTTCCGGTTGCGCTCGAACAAGGCGTATATCTGCGTCGCTAATTGAGCTGACTTGTCTCATGCTCAAGGTCGAGGCTAACGTACCCTGAGCTGCAGGATGACTACTCTCGTCTGTCAGCATCGTCTGTGAGGATAGGGCCCCTTACGCACCTTGAACTGAAAGGGTGGCCAGGGTGGTGACAATGCCGTCGCAAGCTAGGTATATTGCGCAGCTACAGATTGTCTTGGTTAAGCTTGGTCGGTCTGTCGATTGAACAACTTACATCTGTGGATGAAACTTCAGTTAGGGAATCCAAGTTCTCCATGAAGGCAGATACTGACCACGGAAGACGTGTGCGCGGCGGGTGTTATTGGTACTTCGTGTTGCCGGGTGAGTGAACAATCATGCGGATGGCGACTGCGTTGCTCACTGGTGTCAAAGATGTAGTAGCCAAGGGGAATAAATCTGTTCTGTGTGCAGTATGAGCGCTGCTAACGCCCAGGGAACGAATGTGTAGAGCGCACTAGGATATATAGCCAGAAGGCTGGCCGTCTTTTGTCTTGCATCCACATGAGGTGAACCTATGATGGTCGATGACCTCCCATGCGACGGACACTGCGACGAGCTCATACCTCACGGTCAAGACAAAGCACTGGGACCCGTGAGTATGCTAACTAAGCGAAGGCTCGTGCGCACGTACTATGATCATAGAATAGCAGACCAATCGCGGCGGCTCTTGACCGTTTACCAACAGTCACTGACAAACACCAGTCACGCTCGGCGGCGGTTCAATTGACAGAAGGACTCACAAGCATCGACATATGAGAGTGCCAACCCGGGCGCGGCGGCGAGAGGCATTTCAGGAACCGGTCCTTACTTGGAATTGCTGTCTCAGCTGGTGCTGGCAGGTTATAAGGATGTAGGTCGCCGCCGTGATCGGGCAAGGTCTGCAAGATTAATCTGCGACCAGGGATAGAAGCCTGGTCTCACAGCACAGCTGGTGATGCGGGGGGCTTTGCGATGCCTTTCCGTTTGCCTGATGGATAGACTTGCAGTGAGGTGGGAAGCAGGGATCTTTGAGGGATCTACTACGCACATCATGAGGGCGGACGGCGCCCGGCCATGGGCCAACAGGCTGTCCCCTGATGTAACTGATTCTGCCGGGCTGCCCGTCGGTTGCACGAGATCTAAAACATCATCGTTAAGGTTGCTGCAAGGCTGTTGAAGTGCGATTGGCGGAGAAGCATGTAAACTTACTAGCCAGACATCTGAGACTGAGTGCCACCACGACAGCGGCGCTCACAGCAGATGCCTTACATGGCGTGTTCGGAGTATGGCGGATGGAGACGAAATCCTGATAGCCATTATCGGCATCAGTCAAGTCTAGTATCATTGGCTCCGCCGAAATGCTGAGCAGAGATGCTTCACGGTATTAGGTGGAGCGACAATGGAATTGTTGCAGAAAAAAAGGGCAATAAATATTGAGACCCGTAGGTCTACCACTCCGGGAAAGCGTGTCATCCTTGTGCAGGGGCCATGCTAATCTTCTCTGTATCGTTCCAATTTTTTCGTATGTCACCCCGAGGGGGACATTGAATGGTGCTCGAGAGCGGTCATGGTCGAGAGCAATAACCCTTTTCGGTCAACTCGCGGGTGCTCACTTTGGGCGCTTCTGGCACTCTGCCCCCAGCCTTCCTGCCACCGTCGTCCATCTCCGCTTCTACCCTCAGGGGCCCCTGTTCCACGACACAGCTGGTCTTGAACTCGCGTTATACCTCTACAATGGGCTACGTGTCCCCGCCGCTCTCGAAAATCTTCGAAAATATGCGTACAAGGGTGTCGACAAGCGAGTACTCCTTCATCACGGCTTTTTTCGCGGTACTGACCGTGACGGCCATGAAGGTCACTGCTCTCAAGACATGTTCTGAACCCGTTCTGGAACTGGCTCGTCACACTGTGGCCAAAGTCGGTGGCTCCGAACGTGGTGAGTCTCTATTCGGCTCGTATGCACTGGAGAGGCTGAAGTCCGCGTCCAGATCACGCTGTCAGGACTGTGCATGGTCCTCATCAACTTCGCGCAACTGCTGTACTACGATCCGGCGTACTTGACGGACAAAGAAGACGCGTCAGGGCCCCCACAATGGGTGTATTTCACGTACGTGACTGCGTCAGCACAAAGCGGGTGGATAGGACTGAGATAACACTAGGTGGGCAGCGGGGCTCTTCATCTACCAAAGCTTTGACGCAATAGACGGGTACGTGGCCTCCAAAAACGAGAATTTACGCAAGCTCAATGCATTCTGCGTGTAGCAAGCAGGCACGGAGGACAGGCATGGCAGGACCGCTGGGTGAAATGTTCGACCATGGTGCGCGCTGTATTCAGTATTCTGTTGCACTCATCTAATATCTATTGTTCTAGGATGTGATGCTTTGAACACGACTGTAAGACGCGCGTTTCTCGCCGTATCCACGGGAGGCTGACCACGGAACCCGACCTGCGAAGCTTGAAGTCATCTTATGTTGCCGTGCGTTGAACTTGGGCCGGTCGTGGTGGACGGTGTCATCTCAAATCGCGACTTTGGCGAACTTCTATTTGACGACTTGGGAAGAGTACTACACTGGTAAGCTACCGTCACGGGGTTCGCTCTGCATGCAAACGATTGACCTGGAATCTAGGTCAGCTTTACCTTGGCGTGTTTTCCGGGCCTGTGGAGGGAATCCTCATGATCGTGGCAATCTTCGTGATTACCGGGCTGTACGGTTCGTGTCTGGACACGTATGATCTTACAGCCGCATCTGAAGTCACCTGCAGGCACAGCGTTCTGGGACACGCCGACCTTGACTTTCCTTGGCTTAGATCAAGTCCCACAGATTGCCAAGTACGTGCCCAACAGGGGCTTGAATGAAGCGTTCATGGCAGTTGGAGCCGTCGGGCTGGCTTTCAACATTGTCAGCAGGTACGCCTGCCTAAACTCGGACATGCCGTACCCGCTAAATCCCCTTTATAGCTACATAAACGTCGTGAAAGCAAGACTGGATAGCCGAAAGAGCCCGCTTGAACCTCTGTGGTACCTTTGCCCTTCCCCGCCACGGCCGCCATTCAGGTCTTATGGCTCTGGTCGCCGTCATTCAACGACTCCGCTATCATCAACTCCCCGCTGTTCGTGCCGTTCCTGTGCGCCTGGGGCCTGCAGTTTGCGCACCAAGTCGGACGGATGATCCTTGCCCATGTCACTAAGCAGCCCTTCCCCTGGGGCGACGCGATGTGGATATGGAGCCTGCTGGGTGCGATTGACGCGAACCTGCCTCGACTCATCGGCCGGTACGTTAGCTGCTATCACACGTTTTCGAGCCACGCTAATCCTTACGATAGCCCACCTCTAATCCAGCATACGTACCATAACATCGGGGTTGTTGTCTTCGTTACTCTCGGGATCTCGTTCATCTCCTACGCGCGGTTCTGCACGCTGGTCATCAACGACATCACGAACTACCTCGGCATTGCTTGCTTCACCGTGCGGAAGAAGGATGTCACTGGTCACTGGCGAAGAGCTGCCTCGGTGGACAAGATGAATGTCGGCAAGAAGCAATGAGGGCGCACATTTCCACCACGGCGATTTCATACAGCATTCCCTGCTTCACCCGCGCCTTCTCACCGCCTTCCGTCTCAGAATCCACGACCCTATACGATGTACACGCGCCATCATGACTCCCCACGACGTACCAATACTACAAGCTTCTCACGTCGCATTCGCCTGGACACGCCGCTCTTGTCTACCACCCGCCTGCTACACATGTTAAAGTATCTGTACCAGCTCATGTAATCCCTTTTGTTGTACTGAGGCTGCTTTCCCACTATCCACTGCTTTCCTTTATCCGCCACGGCCCCAGGTGCTTTTGTGGTGTGGGCACTTCACGTCCTGACGGTCGAGTTTAGATTTTCTCTTCGTCTGCGGAGTTCACTGACGCCAATTCTTTGGGGCCAATTCCATCATCCATTGCTTCGAGGGCGAGATTTGATACGACGCTGTGGTATGTGAAATGTAGTTTTCCATCAATGTCCAGCACACTGATTTGTCCGATTTCTTGCAGCTCGGATGTTGACTTGCATCGAAAGAATAAGCGTACGGCCTGATTGCTTAGTCGACACTATGGTAATAGCTTGGTACTGCGGTATCATACACCCTGAACCATCCCCGTCTACTACGACTCCAGCCTCTACAGTACTCACAACCGCGAGCTGTTATATTACTCGACGGGAAACCCACTAGCGTAGATATGCAGTCTGGAGTAAGCCTCCTTTTCCTCCTTTTTCAAATCCACACAAACGTCGCTGATAAAGTTGGGATTTAGATCATGATGTCCCTCATTTCACGCCGTATGATCATTGTTCGCCTAACGCGTAAGGTCACCATGCATCCAAAGATGAGCTGTCATTCAATAATAAGCCGCCCGTTGCCACATATAATCCCGTAAGCAAGATCCGTATTTGTGGTCTCGCACGAAGCCCTTTCATCTAAGTTCTCTTTCTAGTATGAATCTTCGGCTACTCGTTACGGGTCTGCTTGCCGTGTCAGCCGCTGCCTCCCCGCCGCGCTGTCTAATGATGCCCCACGCTATCCCTATCCCGGCATCTCAATATCAACCCTGACAGGTCGATGCTTGAGTTGGACCAGATCCGGGCGAAGCGGCTCAAGAGAGTTGGTGAAAACGACTACCTAGCGAAAAAGGAGTTTATCGGACAGCCGACCAACCATGCGCTGTTTTACACGGCTCAAGTGCGTCCTTCTGCCGTTGGCATACGAAATAATCTCACTTTACGACTTTTGCACCCCCAGCTACTGGTTGGTAACCCTTCCCAAACGTGTGAGTGCATGCCATGTATCGGCATGGCACCAGTACTGACTGGCGCTAACGCAGTCAATCTCATTATCGATAGCGCTAGCGCGAACACTTGGGTAGGCGCGAACTCGTCGAGGCCCTACGTCCCTACTAGTTCTGCCACCGACACCGGCGAGACGTTTGTGAGTGAAGGTGTCAGCGCGCATTCGGAGTGCCTAGCTAATCTTGTGAATAGTCCACGAACCATGACTCAAGAAGTGCATCTGGTCGGTGCGACGTTCCTTCTGGTGACGGATTCGTTCACATGTATTTTTAGGAGAAGAATTCGTCGATGAGGTCACGTTTGAGAGTCTCTTCGGCCCTCTTGTCATACCCCAGCAATCAATTGGCGCTGCACATGCTGCAGCTGGATTCGACGGCGCCGACGGCGTGCTAGGGTACGTGCAGTGCAACGGATTCTTTGGGCCTCTCGCTGAGACATGGTGCTCAGGATTGGTCCGACGGACCTGTCAGAAGGTAAAGCCTAGTCACAATTCTCGCGAATAATACTAAGCGGTCTATGCAGGCACTCTTTCGTCCGGTGGTACAATCCCGACCATTACCGACAATGCAATGACCTTGGGTTTGATTTCAACAAAACAAGTTGGTCTTGCTCTGGGACCCCCGGGCTCGTTGTTGCCAGATACAGAAGGAACGATAACATTCGGAGGATTCGATCCAAGAATGGTCCTCCGGGACCCCGTTTTTGTGTACGTTTCCCTCTTCTGTAAGTTATGCACGCGTGTCTTATTCTCAATGTCAGGCCAATTACCTCGACACCTCCGTCGAACAAATACTTTGGTATTGATGCAAGTATTACCTATGGTACAAGCGGAACCGCAATCCTCCCTACTACGGCTGGTATCGTTGACACAGCCACCGCTCATATCCTCCTTGCTTCTGGTAGGATAATGTCCACTTTTTCCAGTCACATACATTTACATTTAGTACAGACGGTTTTGCGGAATATCAAGCCTCAACAGGGGCCGTTTTTGACCCAAAGACGGGCTTTTACCAAATCACCTCGACTCAGTCCGACAGCCTGCAGAGTTTGTTCTTCGAGATCGGTGGTGTGAGTGGCTTGAATCTATTCAATGTTTTCCTAGATTCTTACGCTGTATCAGACGAGCTATGAACTGGGCGCGACTGCTCAGATCTGGCCCACGGAGGTATAGCCACCCTATACTCCCCACCTTTACTCAGAAAGCTGATATGTACATTAGATCAACTTTGTTATTGGCGGAGACCCGGGCTCGATCTATCTCACTGTCGGCGACCTCGGTTCGCCTTCTGGTGAAGGCTTAGACTTCGTCCTCGGATTGCCTTTCTTGGAGCAGTACTACTCGGTTTTCGATTCAAGCAACTCTCAGGTCGGATTTGCTACGAGAGTGTAATGTCG
The DNA here is from genome assembly GCA_024811115.1 of Terana coerulea. NCBI lineage: Eukaryota > Fungi > Basidiomycota > Agaricomycetes > Polyporales > Phanerochaetaceae > Terana > Terana coerulea. Next base: position 104,802 of record JAKOGH010000971.1, read on the forward strand.
TTCCGTGAATTTACACCAAACGATCATGCCTATTCCTTTGCAACGCCCGGAGCCTACTCTTCTTGGTGAATGAGTATCGTTATGTCTTACTCTCATCATAAGCGTACAAAGATATGGATCGACTGTCATCCTATCTGTTCACGGTCAGCAACGGAGACTAATCATAAGCGTCGGCGCCACTTCTGGCTCTGGTCTCCTTTGCTGATTGCCCATAACCATTTCATACGGAAAAACAAGTTCTCGAGGTCTTCGTCGTGCGTCCATTCGCCGATACCGTTGTCTCGATTTCACAGCATCTATCACTCCTTTAGGCTGCATCCAAGATCTGTGGCACCCCTCCGTATACAAGAATCATGCTGTGCGACTTGAGAGGTATTGAATCACTTACTACTAGTCGAACTCACACGAGGCGAAGTTCTCGCCACAGCGCGCGCGCCAAGACGATCTTTCGGGGTGGTCACTGCAAAGTAGACCCCTCGTTCATTGGTCCTGGTGCCCTGAGAAATCTGCAGCTCGCGCCGTACGAAATAGCACAGTCAATCAGTGAGTTTCCCACCGAGCGCCTTCGCGATCCGTCGTGTACCTGACGTAGCTTGCTGCAGCCACACGGAGGCAACAAACATCGCAGCTTCCTTTTCCGCACGCCGTTCTTCCCGTGGTAGATCACAATTGGGCAATGGTTCATCCGGTACCGAAGGTCTTCGACCATTGAGAAATACATCATACTCTCCCACGACCTCAAGGCTGCCATCGCTGTATAGGAGGATTACGTTTCAACTCCTGCTCGCTACAACATCCCAGGACATTGCCTAGCCAAGTCGGATCACTTATCGGTGCCGTGCAAACCGTGAGAGCACTGGTGTTCTTTCGAAGCAGGTTCGTGCGCCACCAGTCATCCGCTCCGCCACAGTAAGAACTCACGCCTCCTCTGTAAGCTGTTGAGTAGCGACCCTCGCATTGCCCACGTCAGGATAATCCTCGTATCTTTGCTTTAAGAGCGCCCTGTGTGGGGACGGAATGGTCTGGGTCGAGCAAGTGTGGGGCTGACTCTGCTCGAGTGCGCTCATTTCTCTTTCTCTGGGTCGAAAGCCCGTCTCACGTCTTGTGTGCGCTGGGATAGTTGGAGGAGACAGGCCGCCTTCATGCTCGAATGCGTGGCATTGCAAGCCCGTTAGGATGGCTGGAACACAGTGTGAACTGCTCGGTCTACCTGTCGCAAACGCACTGAGAAAACGAACATTACCGAGTATAAAACAGGAGCGACCAAAGTGATGTCTCCTTCAGCTCAAACTACTCCATCTTCCCTACTGGTCTCTGCAAGATGCTCTCTCAACTTTCGGTCGCGATCTACTTGGCTCTCTTCACGGTCGCATCCCCTGTAGTCGTCAGGAATAGTCCTATCACCGTTCCGATTGCCCGTCGCTTCAACGCGACTGGCGGTAAGGCGATACTGGCCGCAGATCAGGCGAGGGCGAAGCATCTCAAGACGAACAGTGCGGCTTCCAGAGCATCTGCCAAAGCTGCAGGCAAAGCCGCTGTCCACCCAGTGCCCGTAACTAATACTGCGGTGACTTACACGGCGCAGGTACGGAATCATACTTTGCTGGCCTACTGAAACGCGTGCTAACAATACCATGATTTTCCGTCAGGTCATGGTTGGCAACCAAACTTGTGCGTAGACTACGCAATGTGACCTGTCCCACCAGATCAATTGATGATGCAATTACAGTCAGCCTACTCGTGGACACTGGTAGCTCCAACACCTGGGTCGGTGCAACTTTCCCGAATATCTACAAACCTACGAGCTCCTCCAGAGATACAGGTGATAGTGTGGTACGTGTCTCGACACCATGACGAGTTCTGTCCTCACACTGGCCTAGTTCGTCGAATATGGGTCCGGTCTTTTCATTGGTATGTAACTGAGGATATATGTTTCGATAAATACTGAATCTATTCGATACATAGGAGAAGAATATCTCGATACTGTGAAGTTTGGTGGTATGACCATTCACGAGCAATCCATCGGCGCGTCCACTTTTGCTATCGGATTCAACGGCGTAGATGGCATTTTGGGGTGAGTGCGGATCATGCAACATTTGTAACACTCTTTGACCCCACGGCTGTTACAGCATTGGCCCTGTGGACCTAACCGTAGGCGAGTAGTTTCCATTCGGTAGCTCAAGCTTGGGCTGACAGTGTGCGACGTAGGATCAACTTCTTCTGGCGACGCAGTCCCCACTGTCATCGATAACGCCTTCAAATCGGGGCTGATGAACGAGAAGCTAGTGGGCATCTCATTCGAGCCCCCAAACTCAGACTCCGATACCAACGGCGAACTTATGTTTGGTGGTGTCAATCAGCGCAAATTCACTGGCTCGGTTAACTTCGTGTACGTCTTTCTTCAAGCCACTGTGTTATAACACTACTTACGGTACTATAGACCAATCACATCGACGTCGCCTGCTAGTGAGTATGTCGGCCTCAATCAGAGTATTGCTTGGAGTACTGGGGGTGCCATGATTCTCCCCGGACCCGCGTCCGGTATCGCCGACACCGGAACCACGCTTGTTCTGCTTGCTACCGGTAACGCTTACTGTCCCATTGCGTATGCGTTGCCCCTTCTTATAAAGTTCTGGCAGATGCTTTCACAAGGTACATGTTGATTACCGGAGCGGTTGAGGATGAAAACACTGGCCTGCTCAAGATCACTTCGGAGCAATTTGCGAGTTTGGAGAGTTTGTTCTTCAACATCGGCGCTGTACGTCCGTCCATTACCAGCTGTGTATAATATCCGACTTACACACTCTGCTGCAGCAAAGCTACGAGTTCACACCAAATGCTCAAATCTGGCCCCGCGCGGTAAGCAATTCAGGTGGTGAATACAAACAGAATTGTACTGATTATTGCAACGTATAGCTCAATACCGTCATTGGCGGAGATGCAGACTCGATTTACCTCATTATCAACGACCTGGGCTCAGATTCTGGAGAAGGCTTCGACTTCATCAACGGGTTTGCCTTCCTCGAGCGGTACTATTTCGTCTTCGACTCCGGCAAATCGCGAGTCGGATTCGCCCATACGCCATTCACCTTTGCAGCGACCAACTAGAGATTCTGAATGAGTGGACTATGCATTGATGAGCTACCCGTATTGTTGCTTACCATCGGTACAGTTCTGATATTCGCCGCTATGCTATTTTCAATTACTTCGTTTTCAACTTTTCCTTCTCATGAAAGCTCCGCTCGGACGTACAATTATTCCAAGTCCTCAATCTCACTTTTAATCGGACAGTGCGCTGGGTGACAGGTAAGAAATTGAGTACCCTGAACGATTCAGGTGACGAGAGACTCTGGCATTGCTCTCTCGTCAAGGTCACTGAAGTGAGTCAATGCACCGTTCATCTCCAAGCATGACCTGAACATTCATTTAGGTATACACGGCTTGGCCACCTAATTAGGTTCGCGCACACCCTGATTGTGGGCCCGTTTTTCTATAGAAAACCGGTGGGTTTTTGAAGCATGCTAAAACGCTGGTCTGCGACTGGTAGAGAAGGCTTGATCCGTGCTCTTTGTGTTAATCTTCACATATGCAGTCCCACGATCTCCGGGCATACCCATTGTAGAGTCAGCAAGTAACCCACCGGAGTAAAGGTGTTCTCCGATTCTAGCTTGACATTGCCGAAAGATTGCAGGTCCGGTGCTTCTCATGCAAAGACAGCCCAGAGTCTATCAGTACGTCCAGCCATACTTATTCAACCGCCCGTCTGGTCACTGACGTAGTCTATAGCAGTCGCTTCGATGGAACAAGCGTTGCATCTTCTTGTTCTGTGAGCCCTTCGACTTGTGTCAGAGCACGTCTGAGTACTCGCCTGTCTAGCCTCAACACCCTCATCAATTGAAAATTGAACGACCATCGCGCCTTATCAGCTCGAAGTGGATGGCAGACACATCAACGTATTGCGTCTGCATACCTGCCTAGCACGTCCTCTCATAGACCTGTCGGATCATGCAGCGGCACCGTGAACACCATGAGGGTACATGTCTTCTTCGAAGCAGAAGGTGAGCGTCCAGCCAAGAATCTAGCTGGCCAAGTAAATGCTTATTATTCTCCTCACATTTGTCATTTGTCTAGCAATATCCCGAGCCTCCTGGATAATCCTCGAATCTTGGTTCTGTCGGCGCCTACCGCAAGGGCGAAACGAGTCTCATCAGCCCGAGAGAGGTCTCGCTCACCACTGGTGCGCTTTGCTTTGCTTCCCTTCACAGGAGCTACCTCTCAATATACTTATTTGGCGTTTGTCGTGGTGTTCCGGACTTGGTATCGTTGTCTATTAGATGCGGCAACATGTGCAGTAATACGCCATCCAAGGATCACTAAACTAGCACGGTCATAGCCGATCAGCATACCGAAGAAGCGACCGCCCAAACCTACATAATGCGACGGAGGGTAGAAGATTCCTACCAAGCTCAAGCAGAGTTTCCTGCCCTCCGCACTCCCCACCAGATGCCCGCTCAACCCTTCGTTGTGGTCTACCTCGCTCTATTCACAGCGGCAATCCCTGTGATTGTTCGAAAGAGCCCCATCACCGCCTCGCTTGCTCGCCGTTTTAACGTTACTGACAGCAAGTCGGTGCTGGCGGCGGATCAGGCGAGGCAAGGCATCTGAAGACCAATACCGCCGCTGCTAGAGCATCCGCAAGAACGACAGGGAAAACTGCTGTCGTGCCGGCCGCTGTCACCAACACTGCGGTTACGTATACCGTAGACGTATGTGTAACAATGTGTATGACAACAAGCGGCTCATCAAGACTGACTCGGATTCTCCCACCGAGGTTCTGGTTGGAAATCCTCCTCAGACATGTTAGTATTACCCATGGCCACCTCTTCATGCATGAAATTGCGCTCACAATATACAGTCAACTTGATTGTCGACACGGGTAGCTCAAACACCTGGGTTGGCGCGGATTTCGAGAATGAATACGAGCCGACCGGCTCCGCCACCGACACCGAGCAAGCAGTGGTAAGTGCATTGGCGCTGAGATATAATAGACGCACTCATTTCAGGCCAGTTCGTCGAGTATGGTTCCGGCCTATTCATTGGTAAGAACCACTTCATGCGTAAATATTTATCTGCTGATACCTTTGCTTACTTTAGGCCAGGAGTTTCTGGACAAGGTTGCCATTAGCGGTCTCAATATCATCAATCAATCCATTGGTGCTGCCGAGCTGGCCTTCGGCTTCGACGGTGTCGACGGTATCCTTGGGTAAGCTTGTCCATGTGATCATTATACTAGACGTTACCTGACATCAGCGTGTCTTAGAATTGGACCTGTCGATTTGACTGTAAAAACTACCTCTGACGACGAACCGATACCCACGGTCATCGACAACGCTTTCGCTCAAGGCTTACTGGACGCAAAACAAGTCGGTATCTCGTTCGAGCCCACAACTTCCGAATCTGCAACGAACGGTGAACTCACGTTCGGAGGGACTGACGCCAGCAAGTTCACTGGCACGTTGAACTTTGTGTATGTCCACGCTCCTAGTGATATGCCAGTGGTTCTCTGCTCATGGTTTCATCTTTATTATCAGACCGATTACATCCACTTCGCCGGCAAGCGACTATGTCGGAATTGACCAGAGCATCACATATGGTTCCACTAATACACTTATCCTTTCCACCACGGCTGGTATTGTTGACACCGGCACCACCCTCGTCTTGATTGCATCTGGTATGTCGATCCACCTAGACAGAGGCACTTTGGTGGGCTCGTCTGATGACGCTTGGTAGATGCACTTGCGATATATCAGTCTATCACCGGGGCCGTACCCGACCAGAACACCGGTCTACTAAAGATTACTGCTGCGCAGGTCGCCAATTTGGAGAGTCTCTTTTTCAACGTTGGAAACGTGGGTTTTGAGCCCTCCATCTCACAGCCTTAACACTAACAGTGGTGACCACAGGCGACCTTCGAGCTCACCCCTAATGCCCAGATTTTTCTCGCGTGGTGAGTGTTACGTGCACTGGTCAAACAGCGTTGAGAGCTGATGAGCATTTTTAACAGCCCAACACCGCCATTGGCGGAGACGCGGACTCCATCTATCTTATCGTGGGCGACCTTGGCTCTGACTCCGGCGAAGGCCTGGACTTCATTAACGGATATGCCTTCCTGGAGCGGCATTATTTTGTCTTTGACTCGGGCAGCTCCCAAGTCGGCCTTGCCACCACGCCGTTCATATTCGCGACGACGAATTGAAGCGTTTTAGACGTTCTGATGACCCGCAATGGACTTTTATGTACACTTTTGAGTCGTGATACTGTACGGAGCAACAGTCGACGATCCATACATCTTCCCTCTGCGTGCGAATGGTTTTCCATAGCCTATCTCGACCCGGACGCAATACACTTACTGAACGCCACAAAGCTTTCGCGTCCAGACTCCTGCCCGTCGTGTATGGACGGAGAGGGAGAAAGGGAGGAGGAGGAGGAGAAGGCGCTTGATGGGTCAGATCTGACCGCCCGATATTCCAAAGGCTCCCTACCGTCCATACACGACTGGCAGAAAACAAATGTAAACAGCTTATATAAGCGTGATAGGGGATGCCGAAAAACGATGCCGTGCTTGAATTTCTGGAAACTCCCATCACTGCCATCAACGCGACTCAGTACCTCCTGCGTCCGAGTCCCGATGGCTCGACACAACACCTGTCTAGTTTGCTGGTGAACTTGACCGTACAAATCATTTGAGCCATAGACACTTCCCTCTTGGAATGCGCGATGTTTCCCTCGATAATTGGCACAATACCAAGTAAAAGTGCATATGCGAAGAGTCAAAGCGCCGTGTAAATAGCTCCGACGAGTCGCCCACATCTAGGTGTTACACTCCTGGCGCACTTCTCTGCCTTGATTAGTGCTTTGACTCCGCAGCTGCCCTTTCTGCCAGCAAACTATGCTCTGGCTTACATTTTCGATTCGGCAAGTATCCCTGTGAAGCAATTGGCAGGGAGAATGTGTCTCGCGAGGCTGAGGCAGGTCCGAAGTTGGCCAGACAAGTGACCACACGCAGGCAGTCGCGTTGATGGCAGTGATGGGAGTTTCCAGAAATTCAAGCACGGCATCGTTTTTCGGCATCCCCTATCACGCTTATATAAGCTGTTTGCGTTTGTTTTCTGCCAGTCGTGTATGGACGGTAGGGAGCCTTTGGAATATCGGGCGGTCAGATCTGACCCATCAAGCGCCTTCTCCTCCTCCTCCTCCCTTTCTCTCTCCCTCTCCGTCCATACACGACGGGTAGGAGTCTGTTTCGCGTCACGCATGCTGACATAAATCCCGTGCTTGAAAGTGGGTAGTATCAGGCCTAGCCAGTATCATATTTGGCATTTTGTCATACAGCTTTGTATTGTCAAACGAAATTAGACAGGATTGAACCGATCCGACATACAAGTAACAACATGCAAGCCTCAAGAAAACGGAACATTGGGATCGCTGCAAATGATAGCTGAGACACGAGACGAGCATAAACACCGCCGATCCAGGTTCGGACCGCGGGAAAAAGCTTTGCTGCGATGGCTGTGAGCACCAGAGTCTAATAACGCCTGTCGTCATATCTGCGGTCGTGGCCACGTTCGTAACCACCTCCACTGCCTCTGTCGTAATCGCCACCACCGCCGCCGCCGCCGCCACTGCCGCGATAGCCGCCGCGGTCGTAGTCGCGACGGTCATAGTCGTCATAAGCCGCACGGCGCGCACGAGGTGGGGGCCAAAGTCGTCATGGCGGCTGGGACCTCCACGGGAGTAGCGACTGTCGTAGGGCCTGGGATCGTAGGGTCGCTCGGCTACAATCGGAATCGTCAGTCCGCTAACGTATGGATAAGTAATGTACACTCACAGTCGCTACGCTTCGGCGGGCCATAGTAGCGACCAGGAGTAGGAGTCCTGGCGCGTCCACGGCGAGCCTGACAGAGAGTTATTGTATGCAACAGAACAGTTACATCTAACTCACCTTTGTGATTGTTAGGGCCTTGCCCATAAAGTCAGTACCGTGCAACGCCGTTATAGCGGCATCCGCCTCTTCTGCAGACTCCATAGTCACAAACCCAAACCCACGCGACTCACGCGTGTGAGGGTCATACATAACCTGTGCCTTTTGGACCTTTGATATACCGTAAGATTGAGGCAGGGCAGAGAGCAAAGATAAACTTACACGGCCAATTTTTGCGAAAGCTTGCTCGAGGTCGCGAGTATCAACGCGGTGGCTCAGCCCTGAGACATGCAAGTTGTTGCCAGGGTTGTTGCCACCATCAGCTCGACTGGAGTGAGAGTTAACAGGCTGCCTCATATGCCATTATGGTGTACACTCACCCTCTGTCAGCATTGCGGATTGGAGAACGGCTCCGACTACTGCGACGGGGCGGGTGGTCGCCCTGGCGTGGAGAACGAGCGTTGTTGGACCAAGCTTGGTCGTCTGCCGGGCCGCCGTTGCCCATGGGCTGGTCATTGGCGGGGATGCTGATGCCGCCGCCGTTGGTGGGGGACCCATGTCTTGAGATTGCCAGGCTGAAGAGACGGGGGTGGTACAAAGGTGAAGATGGTATGTTAGGGTCGGTCATGTCGGGCGGCGAAAGCTGAACGAAATGCTGGAAGCCGAGTCGTCCCAGGTGGAGACTGCGAAAGAACGAAGAAGGCGAACAGTACAGACGGGGGTGGTGTCGCATCCTCGAGTTGACGAAAGTAAGACGGCCTTCAGCCGACAGAAGACACATGAACAAGGTAATGGAGACCGTCGACAACGTCAACTGTGGGCTGAAGGCAAGAAGTTCGCGGACCGCAAAGTGCTGGTTGACGAGACACCGGAAAGCGTATTTTCCTCGTCGTCCTCATCCTCGTTCTCGTGGCGGCTGATGCTGAAGACGTACCGTCATCCATGGTTGCGATTTTGTTGCTTGCCGTCGACTTTGGCTGAGCTCGTCGCCGTCGGTGGTGGTGAGAAAGAAACTCTCAAACGTTGACCGCTTCAGAGCATTAAACCAGACGGACGCCAAACAAGACCAAACCGACTCGGGCGCCGATTGAGACGGCGGTTCACTATCTTTTTTTTTTTTTTTTTTTTTTTACTCCAAATTGTATTTAAAGTGCAGGGAACATGCCCTATGCTACACATGTGAGACCTAGGCATGGGCGCGGCTTTGAAGAAACCAATCCAGTCGGTTTAAGAAAGTGTTAGGCCTTTCACAAGCTCCCTCAGTCACAGTAAGAGGATTGCTCCCCTCCCGCTCGTAAGTCGGCCCGAGTTTCCGGACATCTGATCCCCGCAGGAGTCACCCCCGGTTCGCAGAGCCTTCCCGGCAAGAAAGCGCGCAGCGCGATAAGCGCAAAAGCACGTCGCCACACAAGTGATGATGCAGATGCGCGCCGGCCCGATGGAAGCTAAGGTGAGAATTTCGATTGCACAGACACGACACGAGTTTGCACCCAGCCAGAGGCGGTACAGGTGGTCTCGAGCGGTCGCGCTACGGGCCGGGATCCTCCCCGTCCCTGCGCTCCTTGGCCTTCCGGTATTTCTTCCGGTTCGCCTTGAGCGCGTTCTTTAGGTAGTGGGAGAAGACCTCCCTTCCCATGATGTCTGTGTACAAGCCGTGTGGCTGTGTGACACGTTCAATATTATCTTTATGTTTTCGGCGAGATTTCTCGTCCTTGTCTCTCTCCTGTATCCACTTGTCTTCCGACTCGTGTTGGGGGAGATAGAACTTCTTTTGACGACGTGCTGATCCGCCCGTCAATATGATTGTGCGCAGCCACTTGTGAGGCAAGTGGAAAAGCGGGTCATCCGGGTGATCGGATGCCCACTGCCGCGCAGCATGCTGGATGGCACTTCCCTCCTTCTCCGAATAGAAGCGGAGGGGTGTCTGTTGATTCTTGCTCCGGGCTCCTCTCCCTTTCGAGCGTGACAAATTCATGCCAGCCGAAGGTTTTGATGGTAGCCTTTCCACCGTTTGGGCCGTGACGTTGACGCCGCCACTCCCAATAGCGCTGTTTGCGCTCAATTGTTACCTGTCGGATGAATTCATCCTCGCGGTCCCAAGAGTCAATGTTTAGCCACCAGACACCTGTGCGGATGTCTCCGTGCCGATCCATAGCGTCCTGTATGAGGTCGCCCCACTCAAACGTTGCAACCAACGGATTGAGGTATAGAAATATGGCGATGTCCGCCATGTCTAGGCGGTTCTCCTTATTTTGCAAGTGAAGCTGCTTTCCGCAGCAATCAGCTCTAATCGTTCCTGCTCGGGTGGGAGGTTTGTGAAGTCTGATCCAGAACGGGCACTCGTAGAGGATGTGCCGTCGTGTCTCAAACTTCGGGTGATCAGTGTCGCATGGGCAATACAGCGGCCCGGGTTTGGGCGTCCATTTGCTCACACCATCACTGTCGGTTTCCCACTTGCCGTGCTTCATTCGGAACTCCCCGTGAAGTGGCCCGTGATGAAACGCGTTAATCTCGAGTAGAACTTTGTTTTGTTCCGAAGTTCCTCAGCGCCCAGTGGCGCTTGGGCATGTTTGAGAAGAGAGCATGCTCGTCTTTCTCGACCAAGAGGTTGCTCCCTCGGTACTTGATGTTTTTCATTTTGGCCTTCCAGAGCTGAGTATGGCGTGCTGGGAGAGCCTTTGTTTGCCACTGATTGTGACGTTGTATGTGGGCTGATTCATTTCGGCACCCTCTTTAGCGAGTTTGTCGACTGCATCAGCCTCGGAGTGTAAGTCGGTGACATGTTCCATGTGATAATGGGACGGCTGCCACACGACTGCAAGTCGGCGTGTCGGGAACCGGCTCTGATCAAGCCAATCCCGTAGCGCTTTGCATGCGCCAATTGATTCCATTTGGCTGGAGTCATTTTTTGCTTTCAGGATGGCAATGCCTGCCGCTCTGTTGTCCACGAAAATGGTAAGAGACTCATACTTGTAACCTCTCGCGATACTCGAGGGGTACGTATGGTTTCTCTTTATTCTCAGGGAGCATAGCCCACGCGTGGTAGTCTAGTTCCCCTGATTTGATTGCCTGATAGAAGTCGTCGTCTGACTCTTTCACGGCCGGAGGATGCCCCGATATAGGGCTTGCATTTCAGCGTCAAACACAGTCACCTGGCCACAGGGCCATTTGTGCTGTGCTAGGACGTCGGCGTCGTGTGGGGCCGGGTGATGCTTCCTTTTAGGTCAAGTAGCCGATACGGCCGCTCCGGGTGGAGGGTACACCCGTCTGCTTGTCTTTCAGCATTGATCCGTCCGTGAACAGGATCAAGTTGTCATCTTTGGCGGCCGCTTGCATTTGTAATTCAGCAAACAACTCATACCATTCGGCTGAACCCTGGGGCACCCTTCTTAGGGATGAGCCTGGGCTGTCTGCCATGCCAGTTTACGCCAGTTAGGCCGTAAATCTGGACAATGGTGTCATCGGGTCCGTCCATAGTGACCGGATTGTTTTGATCTTTGAGATCCCAGATTCGATTGCCTGGCATGCTCTGATCAGAGAGCGGCAATCTATCCTCATGCGAGAGCTCCATGAGAGTCTCGATGTGATCAATGGGCGTTTGCTTGAAACGCTTCTTAGCCTTTTTTGTGGTTGGTCTCACGCGTCCTGGGCGTGGCCCAGACCGCTTTCTCGTTGACCACCTTTCTCTCGCTCATGTATGCGAGGATAGGGTGGCTTTCTGAAGCGTGCGTGCACGGATGCACGCTTTCTTCATTTGTTTGGTTACGAGCTGCTTAATGGGAAGCAGTCCCGCAAACATCCCCATCCCTCCCACGGGGTGGTTTTGAAGGCGCCAGTGATCCATCGTATTGCTACGTTCTGAACCCTCTGAATCGCCCTCGTAGATTTTGTGGTTACTCCGCATGCACGGGGACCACCATAACTGCGCTCCGTACAGGATTACAGGGACAACGTTGGAGATGTATAGTCTCCGTTTATGGATGGGCGAGAGCCCTCGTTCAGAAGTGCCAAGCATTCTGAGCGCCGCAATGGTGCTTACTCCTTTGTTGCAGTAAAACTCTATGTGATGCTTCCAAGAGAGTTTCGGGTCCAGCATGAACCCGAGGTATCTCATGAGAGGTTTAGGTTTGATGTTGATCTCCTTACGGCGGTTCACTATCGGCGTGGCCGGTTGACCAATGAGCTCACCGTCCGCAACGTTGAAGCGGCACTGAAAAAAGCAAATAAAATAAGTGAAATCGGAGAATTCGTTGCGGACGTTGTAGACAAAGTCAAGCAAGCACACAGTCGCGTCAGGAGCGAGTTGAGCACTGCCGGAATAGACCGGCTCGCTAATTCCAGGTTCAGGGTCGCGGCGCGCCGGGCCCAACGAGCACCTCTTTTCCTCCACTCTCGCACCTCACCTCCCACCGCCGCTCTCCTCGTCGTCGAGCTCATCGAGCACACAAAATCATCATCATGCGCACTCAGATGCTCGCCTCCGCTCTCCGCGCTCGTTCCGTTGCCGTCCGGGCGTCGCCCAAGCTCATCCGCCTCTCGTCCAGCGCACACGGACAGGAGACCTTCGAGTCCTTCACGGAGCGTTATGTCAACTTCTTCCAGAGCGCAGAGGACCTCTTCGAAGTCCAGCGAGGACTGAACAACTGCTTCGCACACGATCTCGTGCCCGCGCCTGCCGTCGTCGAGGCTGCTCTGCGCGCTGCCCGACGTGTCGACGACTTCGCAACTGCAGTCCGGGTGTTCGAGGGTGTTCGGGAGAAGGTTGAGAACAAGCAGCAGTACCAGGCGTACTTGGATGAGCTCAAGGGTGTTCGGGAGGAGCTCGGTGCGTGCCTTCATTTACATATGACTCGCTTCTTGGTTGCTAACCTTTTTACAGGTGTTGTCACTATGGAGGAGCTTTACAAGCACTGAATATGGTTTCAGCCATACTAGAATGTTGGTTTGGATACTATCCTTCTGGATAATTGCTGTATTAATCAAATATTCGAATAGCGTTTAGTTCATGGACAGAATCCACACAATCGTTACCAAAGACTTTAACGCTTTGAGCCGTATTCCGTCGACCGGCTCCATCCGTGGACCTTTCTCCTGCTTATGCCTCTGAAATCATGCATATTTGCCACGACAGCCACGATTATTCTCTGCAGACGTGTTGGCTGTTTCGCCGACAAACAGATCGTGACGCCTAGTGAAACTCGCCTTTGCATTGAACTTTCGTTATGCATCTTGGCCAAGTCTATTACCTGTTTCGATTGCCTCTCCACCCACCTCACCCTTGCACCCTTTCGTGTCATGAAGTCCTGACGAGCCGTCCACGAACATAACTCACGAGCCCCGTTTGATTTCCAGCGCTCAGTGTATACGTCGGCGCCATTTGGTGTGTATGTGCCCTGTCTGCAGAGTGCTCATTGCAAGCTGCACATTTCGCAGGAAGGTCCAAAGAAAATCCTCGGGCATGCTCAGTTGCATGGTCTGTCTTTTCGCTCACACCGCCCAGCTACAGTAGTTGGCTTCATGGTCAATGCGTTACGTTGAGATACGAACATCTTGCTCGAATACTGGCAATGGGTAGCCCAATCCTCAGTAGGTCCAGTAAACGTGTTCAACAATAAAGCAGTCGAGAGATTAAACAGCTCAGGAGTGAAGTTTAAGAAGTTGCTGAAAGTTGAACGTTGAAATCTTGGGTGCGGTGCGCGCAAACGCCTTGCTACATTTCGACCGGTGCTTACGGTCCGCTGGCCGAGTGTGTGTCCTCTCCTCCGAGTCGCTGCGCTTGACAACAACCATATCGTTTTCCTCTTCTTTTTCTACCTCTTTACAGGCTGTACTGCTGTTTGACATGTCTGAAGATACAAAGGGTGCGAGCCCCAGTAAGTCACATTCTACATGTGGAGTGCCAGACTTGCTGAAGATTGGACTGCTCTGCCGCATAGATGAACGTCTCTTGGCTGCTGCGCGAGAGGATAACCAGGAATCCTTGCTTGCTCTGTTCGAGGAGGGTGGCTTCGATATTAACTATCAGGATGGGTGCGCTTTACAAGCTTCAGGAGAGAGACTGTATGCTGATAGGGCAAAAGGCTAGGAAACACTGGTGCGTTCGAGCCATGCTTATGCACCTGAATACGCGGCCTCACAACACACAATGATTTGCTAGCACTACATTACGCGTGAGTATGTACTGTCTTTGACGAGAGTACAATCACTCTTGTTGACCCCCATCAAGAGCTTCGCTAGGAAACACCGACGTACTTGAAGATATCCTCTCGCACGACGAATGCGACGTCGATCCAATCAATCGGATAGAGAAGGCGACGCCGCTGCACCTTGCAGTGAAGATCAAAGACGCAGAGCTGAGAAAGTATGTCGTCGACAGTCTGCTGGATGCTGGCGCAGATACTTTGTGAGTGATTGATCCCGCATGCGTCGGGTCGCCTTGGGTAATCTCATCTAATATGGCGGTGGACAGCATCAAGGACAAGAATGGCGAGACGGTCCTGGATCTCGTGCCTTCCAATGACAAGGAGACCCTAACTCTGATCCGGAAAGCCCGTGCCCAAGCCAGCATTGCAAGGGAGGACGTCGTAGATGGTGCGGTCTTGTGCGCTGCTCTGTGTGGTGTTTTTGACTTAAGCATGCATTGCTGTAGATGACTCCGAAGGCGAGCCTGGCTCGGGCTCGGGCTCCGAAGAGGAAGACTAAATCATAGCGGACTGCGCTGTAGACGGAAAGGAATTCTTGTAGACTATAATCCCGACATTGGAGCACCGAAGACATTGCTAGCATCGTACAGCCATGATGAATTATGGTCAACTATCACAACAGCGTGTCTAGTATGGAGCTCTAATCGCTGAATAGGCACGTAACAAATATGCCTGAGCGCATCTACACGAGCCTGCCAGAAGACCAGCTCTGGAATATATCAGAGCTCTTGATCCACTCAATGAGCTCCGCCCGCTTGATTTTCGTGCCCTGGTCTGCCAACCGCACCTTGCGCTTCTCTCCATCAACAAACTCCCACCGCTGTTCCTTGACAGTGACGAGGCCCTCCTTGAGCTCGTCGCCGCCGAGAATGATCGCGAAAGGTACTTCATCCTTCTCGCCAGCAGCAAACTGCGCCGGCAGCTTGGGCTTGTTCTTAAACAAGTAATCGCTCTAGAATGACGGATACGCGTCGGCTGCTGCTTCAACTCGGATAAAGGGTAAGGAGCACGCACCTTGATGCCAGCTTCGCGCAATTCCTTCACCAGCCGCACGCGCTCCGTCAGCAACCCGTCGCCCGCCGCCATCACGTACACCATCGTATCCTTGCTCCTCATCCCGCGCTCGACCCACTTTGGCCACACGATCGCGAAGATCCTGTCCAGCCCGATGCTGATGCCCACACAGGGCAGCTGCGGGGACTTCTTGCCCTCGGCGGAGGCAGCAGCGGTGAACATGCCGACGAGGTTGTCGTATCGTCCACCTGCGGCGATGGAGCCCACGCCCACGGAGGACTCGTCGACCTCCTCTTCCTCACCATCCGCTGCAGGCTTCTTTGACTTCTTCTTCGGTGCGGGAGGCGCAGCCGGGTCGGCCACGCTCGATGTAGAAGGCTGCGAAGAGGAGGACGCGAAGGCGTTAGCGGAGTTGAAGCCTGGTGGGGCGGAGGCTTCCACGATGGCTTCGTAGATGATGCCGGTGTAGTAGTCGAGGCCTCGGGCAAGCGACATGTCGAATGAGATCTGAGCAGGCCGCACAAACTTAGTAGAGAATAACGGCCGACAGTGGACCACGGACCTTGTCGACCACTTGGTAGGCTTCGAGGTAGGTGAACAGGATTCCCATCTCCTCAATGCCAAGCTTCGCGTTTGGGTTAGCCATTAGCGCCTCGTCTGCGCGCAACTGCTCGAGAAGAGCCGGGCCGCCCTTGTGCTTCACGTATTCGCCAATTTTATCTGCTACGGCAGCATCCAGGCCCTTCTCATCCGTCATCTCCTTCTTTACATCCGCCCATGCCATCTAAGGTAGTGTTAGACTTGTAAATTTAATGCTCGCTGTGGGTGAACACACCTTGTCCAGCTTGTCAACCGCGGAGGATATCGTACGGATTTTGTCGGTCGGCACTCCGCATACCTCGAAGATACCGTCGAGAATTTTCCTGTGGTTCAGCTGAGGGTCATTAGAGATATCCCATGGTAATATTACAGGAAAGCATGCCTTAATGGCGAACTCGCCGACTTCAAGTTTCGTTAAAATCGTGCACACCAAGCTGATAATCTCAGCATCTGGAATCATTGGGTCCCAAGAGCCCGCGATGTCAAAGTCCTAGTGCGCTGTCATTGATACCTCTCTAGAAAGATAACACCAGACACGTACTGCTTGAGAAAATTCACGCATCCGGCCCTTCGACATCACCGGGTTATCTCTCCTGTAGACCTTGCCGACCTGCCAGAGCTTCGTCTGGGTATTCATGGCACCGTTCATCGCAAGGTGTCTTGCCAGCGGCACAGTGTGATCATAACGCAGTGCAAGCTCTTCGCCACCCTGGTCCTTCAAGTCAAATATAAGCTTGGCGTCTTCACCGTACTTGCCGGCCAGGATCTCCTTTCGCTCGAAGACGGGCGTGTCGAGGCAGCTGCCGCCATAGGTCGTGAAACACTCCTTGACGATCCGCTCGACGTACTCCCGGCAGTGCATCTCGCCGGGACCATAGTCACGGGTACCCTACAGCACGGTACGGTAGGCTGGTAAGCTTGAGTGCTGGTAGTCAAACGTGTGGACCGTGCGCACCTTCGCCGTCTTCAACAAAATCCGCTCCCTCTTCTTCCCTCCATCTTTCGATGATCCAGAGAGCTGCCCGAGAGCTCTCTTCAGCTCTCCCAGCTTCTTCTTTGCTTCTTCCTGGATTGAAACCTCGGCCTGCTGCTTGCGCAGGTCGTTCACGAGTGCATTCTGCTGGGCAATCTCCTGGTTGAGGGACTCAGCCGTGGCCATTGTGCTTGCGTGTCGTAGAGGTGGTGGTCGTACTGGTATAAGGATGTGGTAACCAGGTAATCGATGGGGCAGTGAGGTTCGGCGGACCGCCTGTAAAAGCATACAAACGTCCTGTAGAGATGAAGTTCTTGCGAAATCGTGAGTGACTCTGAAACTGATAGCTTCATCTAATCTTATCTCTGAGTGATTTGAATGCCGGCTCGGCAGGCCGAGCGATGGGAGGGACGTCTCAGAAATAAAAAAGAAGGTAGTTCGTACAAGGAATTAATGCTGCATTTTTAGACGATAGGAACACGCTCGCATGAGTACGGTTGACGAGACGTCCGAGGATGGATTTCGTTTTGATGCACCATCACTCGCGCCAAGCGCCTGATGGGCGCTCCCACGGCTTGGTCCGCCCGACCGAGGCCTTACTCCGGAATTGGAGTGTGGTCCTTGTACCTACCTATAGCTACAGCTCAATGCTAGTGGAATCGAGAAAGCATGGAGCAGAGGGAGCCCAGAGTCTCTCGAAAGGTCGAAATCCGAGGTTTGCTGGCGGGCGCTAAAAGCCGGAGGTAGCCGGGAATTGATTGATGAGCGAATGCGGTAACTTGACGATAACAAGCCCGAGATGATCTAAGTTTGGGTTATCTAGCACGTGAGCCCCCGCCCTCCGCCACGCCACATCGAGCTCGCGCTCGTTGTTCTCAACCGTACAGCCTGCCTTCTGCGGCGTCTCCTTCACTACGAGTACCTTCATCCACAGGCGACCTGGCAGCCACCAAGTGTTGCTGGTGCCTCCCCGATTATCTTGCTGGCACTCCTCGCCCTTCCCTATACCGTTGGTACGACCCGGAAGACCTCACTTGCTTGCAAATGCATCGCCACTCTCGGACCACCTGTCGATCAGGACCTACAGGAAGTCACGGGAGGATATGGGGTTGTCACTTGATGGTGCCGGGCTGTGAGAGGTTCTTATAAACGGCCAGTATGTCACCCATGTCCCCTCTCTCTTTGCGTCGTTGTTCATGACTGGGCTGTGCTTGCACGGTTCACGGACAACACTCCTTTTACTAAATTGTTTCTCTTTATTATTAGATACACACTTTACCCGCTACCACCGCTGCACCACCGTACGTCAGTCTTGCAGCTTACCTACCTCCGTCAGGATGTTACCCGCCAACACAGTCTTGTCAGCATTCAAAAACAAACCTGCAGACCACATCCCGTCTACTGCGTTCTCAAGACAGCAGGAACCTCTGGTTGTGCGCATGCAACGGCTTGAAGAGCAGATGGTAGTGCCTTGGGCACACTATACCCGTCAATGCTCGTGCAGTTGTCTGCCGCCTCTCAGCTGGCAAGTGGTGTCGGCGTGCACTGTGCAATACTATACTGTAGGTGTGAATTCCATGCTGTGTATGTCCACGCTAGTGTCGCTGTAACTTCTGTCACCCCACATGTGCTGCGCGCAGTCCTGGACATTGTGCACCATGCCGTGTAGTTGCTCTTCTCTGTTCCATTTAGCAGGCCCTCATGTGTTCTCTTCATGTCCAGCTGACCTGCTTGACATATTATGTGCTGAATGTTATATTATATTCTATCAATAATAATGTCTGCTCCGCTCACAACCCTTTTGGAGTAAGTAAATATATGTATATGAAGTGATACATATATTCTACTGTGTCTATGTCTGGGCTGAAGGGACAGAGCTGACACCAGCCTAAATGTGTGTCAGCTGAGCTCTCATTAGAGGCACAATGCCACCAAGTTGACTTGTTACAGTAGGGACAGCCTGGCTTGTTGCAATTGTGTGCTGTACAGGGATGACCCACTCTGTGCACATTCCTGCTCTCACGCACATGGCGTCTATTTTATGGTGGTGCATCACTGGTTTTCACCTCCAAGCGCCGTGAAGCGCCAATATTTTGGCGGGGGACGTGCGTAGAGCGGGAATGTGCGTGGAGCGGTTTATCCCTGTATACATATATACTATTTGACATGCATCAACACAACACAAAGGGGGTAAATGCAATATGACAAAGGCATGGCGAGGAATTCAGGGGAGGACCTCCAAGTCTGGCACCATTGAGAACAACGAGCGCGAGCTCGATGTGGCGTGGCGGAGGGCGGGGGCTCACGTGCTAGATAACCCAAACTTAGATCATCTCGGGCTTGTTATCGTCAAGTTACCGCATTCGCTCATCAATCAATTCCCGGCTACCTCCGGCTTTTAGCGCCCGCCAGCAAACCTCGGATTTCGACCTTTCGAGAGACTCTGGGCTCCCTCTGCTCCATGCTTTCTCGATTCCACTAGCATTGAGCTGTAGCTATAGGTAGGTACAAGGACCACACTCCAATTCCAGAGTAAGGCCTCGGTCGGGCGGACCAAGCCGTGGAAGCGCCCATCAGGCGCTTGGCGCGAGTGATGGTGCATCAAAACGAAATCCATCCTCGGACGTCTCGTCAACCGTAGCATGAGGCATGCCGAATTCTCATTTCGTTCTTAGGCAAAGCCTTTGTGGCGGCCACGTGGAGTCACGCGCTGCACTCGAACGTTTTGTTGTGTCGCACTCAACCCCTGGCCGTACTCTCAGGCCGTACCTGCACTTACGTTTCAATGCTCAGCCAAAGTACTTGAATTTCAGTGTCTCTACACCATTTGAATTCGCAAGCGGACCAGAATGCCTTGGACTGTGTTCCAGGAAGCGTCGTGTCGTTGTAAGTAGGTCCATCGTACTGTAACAGTGCTGGCCAGTCAATCCCGAATCATAATCTATCGTGCGGCCGGAAAATAGGAGCTGGGGAAAGGATGTAACAGCTAAATCCTCAATTCGTCGTTGCGTCAGTGAAAGACGTGGTGGCAAATCCGACTTGAGAGTTGCCCGCGTCGTAGACGAAGTAGAAGCGCTCCAGCCAGGCAAACCCGTTGATGAAGTCCAACCCTTCACCGGAGTCAGACCCAATATCGCTGACAATGAGGTAGATAGAATCGGCATTTCCGCCAATCGCCGTGTTGAGCTAATGCGATATCATCAGTTGTGTCTGAGGGCCACTGCAGAAAGTGTATGGGGAACGCTCACTGCACGGGGCCACAGCTGAGCATTCGCGGTAAATTCGTAGGTTTGCTGTATAGAATTCCTGTTGGCGCCAGATATGCAAAGTCATCCGTATAGACACTCACATCGCCAATGTGGAAGAACAGGCTTTGCAGGTTGGCGAATTGGTCCGGGGTGATGGTTAGAAGTCCTGTGGTCTCATCAGGAACGGCACCGGTTATCTGCTGATATGTGGCAAGAGCATCTACGGTAACTCTAGTTCAGAGAAGAGCAGTCTGTTGCACACAATCACCTACCCGAGGCAATAAGAAGAAGGGTAGTACCCGTATCGACGATACCGGCGGTTTCTGCGAGTATAGAAGTGCCAGCTGAGCCGTATGTGATTGATTGGTCGATCCCGACGAACTCGCTTGCTGGAGCGGTGGAGGTGATTGGCCTACAAACACAGTATTTCAGCGGTATGCTCTCGCAAGCAGGTGGGTAGCAACGTACACGAAGTTCAGGTCGCCGGTGAATTTGCTGGAATCCACTCCTCCGAAACTTAGCTCTCCATTTGTGACGGAGATAGAAGTCGTAGGCTCGAACGAGATCCCTATTTCTTTGCTGTCCAGCAAACCGAGTGCGAACGCATTGTCAAGGACGGTGGGAACGGCGCTACCGCTGGAGGTCGTCCCTACGTCATTATGAGCGAGAGCAGTCGGGTTATACAAGCCACACGGCAGCTCACCTTCAGTAAGGTCCGTGGGACCGATTCTGTTGACTGGCGCGTGAGTAATACTGCGGCATGGAAAGGACGGAGTTTGTTCACCCTAAAATGCCGTCGACACCCTGAAATCCTTCAGCGAATTCGGCAGCGCCAATAGATTGCTGAGGAATAAGCAGACCGCCGCCCAGGTCGACTGTGTCGATGAACTCCTCCCCTAAATGCAGACATATCAAATGTGTATCAATTTACCTGAAACGGTTACCAAACTCACCGAAAAAGAGACCTGAGCCGTATTCAACGAACTGGAACGACGTTCAGCGTTGTTAGATACAACGACATCTCCGATACCACACACCACTTCGTCCCCTGTGTCCGTGGAAGAGTTTGTAGGAGTGTACGTTGTGTCAGCACCCACCCAGGTATTCGAGCTCCCTGTATCAACAAGGAGGTTGACTTCATAGCGACATTTCAGTTCAAGCTCGAAAGGAGCGACAGCGTGACAGCTTGCAGGTCGTTGGAGGGCTGCCAACATTGACCTAAAGGTTATCAAGAGAATAAAACGTAAGAAATCAGCGTATAGTCGGCCATTCGGACAAAATGCGTACCGCTGCCGTATAAGTGACTACTCCATTGGTTACGGGAACCGGAACAACAGCATCTTGACTTGCTGGCTTGTGCGCGGCTCTGTCGGCACTCTTGTTCTTCAGATGTCTCGCCCTGCCCTGGTCAAGCTCCAGCACCGATTGGCCGCCAGTAATGTTGAAGCGCCGCGCAAGCGGGATGGTGATCGGGCTCTTCCGCACGGTGAGCACGGGAGAGGCCGAGGCGAAGAGCGCAAGGGATACTGTGACAAGCAGCTGAGAAAGCATGGCTGAAGAGGAGAGCACTGTTGGAGCTGATCGTCAGACGAGCGCATTCCTCTCTTATATATGGACTATCTCGCTCACTTCCGAGCGCGCTGGACACGCCGTGGGAGGCCATGTAAGCCATGAGATTTGGCTACCAGCGGCCATCGCGTGTACATACGTCTTCATACGATGAAATCATGTAGCTTGCTGCAATCCAAGGAATCCAAGGAAGGGATGCCAGGAAGAACGCATTCTGTCCAGAGAAGCAGCTGTTAATGAGCCTGAAGGAGTGATAAGCCGTTCTGCTGACCTGGATGGTTTGATCGTCCCACACGGACGGCTGACAGGTCCAGAGATAAGAGGATTTTCTACGGGCTGGGATTAGACAACGTAGCATCATGTTAGCGGTATGGTGCATAAGCTAACCGGTGATGTAGCTTATATGGCTGTACACTTGATGGAGAACTGACCTGATACTTGGGAGAAGCGGAGCACCTCATGCTACGCCTGCACCGATGGCGTATCTACGTTCGCCTTGAAGCCTAAAGTAGCACAGGACTTCGTGCGGGAAGGGCGTATGGGCGCAATGCTTCAGCTTCAATTTCTGCAGTTTGAACGCTGACCGGATCCTGGTACGCATGTCGAAGAAAGCACTCTGGATTCGGACAACTTGAACCTGGAATGCCAAGCACATAGAATCGATAGTGCCGGTGGGTCTTCTCGTATGACTTTATGCATCTCGGAAGCATACCACGTATCATCCCTACGTCGGGCGTGTTGTCAGCAATAGTGCTAAGGCTTCGGAGAAGAGGGGAACGGTAAACTATACCCGCAGTATCCCACGAGCGGAGCGACACAGTGAAGCAGCATAAAACTTACATTTATCACAAACTGAGACAGAACGCCATTCGACAAAGTAAGGCCTCGACCACGCACAAGGGGCTCCCACGAAGCTATCTGTATGGCTTCGACGAGTCACGCGGGTTGTTGCGGACTTTCCGAGTCGAGGATATCTGCCGACTTGAGAGGCGAGCCGTAACGCACATGGCCATTAGCAGTTCCAATACTCTGAGTTGGCCAATCCCTACTTTCGCGCATTTCTCGAATGGTTTTCGTAGAAATCGTCCAGTCGAGTGGGCCGATTCGACGTGAGGGTCAGGGCAAAAGGTGAAGCGCTAAGCGCTCAAGTGCCCTTTCCGGCGTCGACCTCACTGCTCGATAATTTCGCGAACTTCATATGATGATACAGATATTCTAGCTAATTGGTACAAAACCGAGAGTTGATAACAGTTCCAGTTTCCCGCCGCTGCTCCTGTAACCTGTCTGAGCGAGAGGCGAGGCCGATCATCGTACCGGCGGAGATTCAGTTGGTAGTCGCGAACGTGAAGGGCGTCTCCGCGAACCCGACTCGAGGCGTCCCAGCGTCCCAGAGGAAGTAGAAGCGTTCGAGGAAAACCATGCCGTCGATGAAGTCCAGGCCTTCGCCCGAGTTCGAGCCGATGTCGCCCACGATGAGGTAGATGGCGTCAGCCACTCCGCCAATGTCTGTGTTCAGCTACACGCGGGCGGCGTTTTAGTTCACTGTCGGTGACTGCACGATGCGACATACCGCGCGGGGCCAAATCTGAGCATTCGGAGTAAACTCGAAAGTTGTCTGCGATGACCGGCCGAACGGCGTCAGCCAGTAAATAAAAGGTGTCACTGCACGACCACATACGTCGCCGATGTCGAAGAACAAGCTCTCCAGATTGGCAAACTGGGCAGGAGTGATACTCAGAAGTCCCGTGTCCTCGTCAGGTACCGCGCCAGTCAATTCCTGATACGTGGCAAGGGCATCTAGAATGACGATTAGATCGCGCACGTTGCGTCGAAACAACGGTATCAACTCACCAGTTGCGATCAGCAAGAGCGTCGTTCCCGTGTCCACAATGCCCGCAGTGCTAGTCAAGACAGGCGTTTTCGCCGCTCCGTAGGTGATGCTTTGGTCGATCCCAACAAACTCGCTAGCAGGAGCAGTCGTGGTGATAGGTCTGGCGATACACGACGAAGAGTGAGACAGCGAAGATGGGAACAGCAATCTGACTTACACGAAGGTCATGGGACCACTGAACTTGCTCGTATCCACGCCTCCGAAGCTCAGTTCGCCGTTGGTAACCGAGTCCGAGGTCGTGGGCTCGAAAGATACGCCGATCTCCTTCGCGGGAATTAAGCCTTGTGCGAATGCATTATCGGTAACGGTAGGGATAGTGCCTCCACCACTCGTGGTATCTATGCTTGAGTGTTACTAAGCTTGCGCTGGTACCATGGGGCGAATTTTACCTTCGGTCAAGTCCGTAGGACCAATCCTACGAAAATAGGTAACTCCATGCACGCAGAATGAACAACTAGGTGTGCATACCCCAAAATACCATCGACGTCATTAAAGCCCTCCGCCTCAAAGGCTGCGCCCATAGACTGGTGACTGATATCGAGGCCGCCAAGGGCAATGGTGTCAATGACTTCTTCGCCTACAAGTCACGTAAGATCATGTTCTCGGGTATGCGACGAACTGAGGGTCAACCTATGAATGCTCCTGATCCATACTCGACTTCCTGAACAAGTCTCAGCCAACTATTTTACATTGAAGTGAATCGGTACTCACAACCAGTTGGCCTGTCTGTTGCGTGGTTCTACTTATGGTGAAAGGCTTGCCAGGATCAGCACCAGCCCATGTATTGGAACTGCCCGTGTCGACGATAAGGTTAACTGAGTTTCCACATTCTTTAGCCGACATGAAGCGTGTGGCTCATCATATACTCACACATGGTAGGTGGAGAGCCTATGCCGACCTGCGTCACAACAGCAAATAAACACAGGGGTATGGTAGCGGAGTGGGTATAGATACGTACAGAAGCGATGTAGGATACTGCACCATTAGTGACAGGATCGTTGACGTCGGAGGCTGCGCTCTTCGAGGATGACCTGCCGCCAGCTCTGACCTTCGTCTTCAAGTGGTTGACTCGAGCTTGATCAAGTTCCAGGACGCTCTTGCCTCCGGTAATGTTGAAGCGGCGGGCCAGTGGAAGCGTTACCGGGCTGTTGCGGATGACAACTGCGGGAGACGCAGCGACTGAGAGCGCGAGGTAGACAGCGAGGAGGAGTTGCGTGAACATGCTGGCTGGTAGGAAACGAAAGGCGAGGCCCCCTCTTGACAGGGACGAGAACAGTCCTCAGCGGTCTTATAAATTGTAACTTCGGCTTTATCAGCCTCTTCTTCCTGAACCTGGTCGAACCGGCGGGTCTCCGTGTCTCCTTCGACCAGCAGGTGATCCTCGATGTATCTATAGACGATGAAGTCATGTAGGGCGACGATAACCTGTATCGAGAGCAGGGAAGGTGAGAGTATGTTTCTATTGCGAGGAGCCGGAGTGAGCATGCATACCCACATCCTGGGGCGCTGGCGTCTGTGGCTCGGCACAACAAAGTTCAGTCTGCTTGCCGGCTGCTTTTTATGAACGGTGCATCCGATAGCCATCGAAGATGCAAGGATCAACGCGAGCGGGTGCAATGAAGGTAGCCAATGGGGATGTCGCAGACATGTATGCCTTATCTGAGTGGAGAAGGTGCATGGCTGTACAGCAGGCTTCGCCTTCGGGGAAGAGCTTGCGCGTGACTGCGGAGCCGATACAGTGTATGATTCTAGGCCCTGAAGTAGAACATGAGTATATCAAGCGAGTGGCGAGCACGGGGGTGGTTGGAAATTCAGCCAAGGGTGCAAGTGCCTGATCTCCACCTTAATGAAGTTCGCGTTGTCAAGATCGAGATTTGATTTTGAGCTCACCAAGGCATCCTTCTGACGGTACCTCGTCGACAGCACGCTAGCGTAGAAGGCTATGCTCGTGCGGCTGAACTCACAGCAAGCCTTGCTCAGAACTGCGGTTCGAGTCCAAGTATCATATGACTGCATCGTCGAAGCCAGACCGGCCCGCGGGGCTCGCTGCGGACGGCTTGGTGCACCGGACGCGTGGAATACCCAATCAAAAAGACGCGAAATGCGCAGCGCAAAAGCTAGGTGAATGCATTGCTTTGCCTGCAAATATATCCGTTTCAGTGAGTTGCTCGCAGGTCATCCAGGATAGAGTTCAACTATGCAATGCTCACGCTGACGACGCATGCCACATTCACCGAGATCTTGAAAGTAGCATCAGCTGTGCAAAAGGAATGCGTGGATCGCAACAAGCAAATGCTGTGCTGTTCCAGCAGTAGCACTGACGGAAGTGAATCTGGCACCAGACATAGGCTGGGGTTGTAGACGCGTGGCAGGGCGGAGCGCCAGAACTGAGAAAATGCTCAGCGCCGTTGTGGCGCCCACGTGGAAGTTGATACTCAGCCGGTGATAGCCCGCGGCAGCCGTCGTCCGCATCATTCCCGATGCATATGCATGCCGTTTTGAACTCTCTTTCGATCACTCACTAGCTCAAACGTTCAGTGTTACGAGCGGCGAGGCATGAAGCCTACACAGAGCCCTATGGCGGACCAACAGCCGGGCTCGAGAGCTCTTTAGAAGAGACTGTAAGACCGTTCGAACTCGACGGCATGCCCCGAGCAGGTACGACCCTACGAAACGACCTGGTTCCAGATCTTGTTATGGCGTCCACCTCCGGTATCCTTTGGGGCGATGCATCTCCTGAAAATCGCAATCGTGGTCACGCAGCCGTTGTGCTATTGCCGTACTACAGTGCGCACCATCTGGCAGCATGCCAACCCCAGCGCAGTGTCGAGGACCTTGCTGGTCCGTGGCGGGGCGAAGACCGTACTTTGAAGATGACGCTAATGCCTAGCCAACATCCCAGGCAAGTTTAGTAAACCACTCCTTGCTACGCCTCGACATCTAACGTTCACCACTGGAACTCTAGATCGACATGCCAGAGCGTATTAAGCCCGCATAGTTGCGATAATGAATGAGGCATCAACATTGACACTGAGCGTAGATGGGATAAAAGCTCGGGAGACGATGGGAAAGAAGAACGGGATATGCTTGTCTGTGTAGGACACTAGCCATGCGGGTTTTCGGTGCGTGTGTTAGAGTTTCATCGAGGGTTTGCGCTCACAACCTGTTATGCAGAGCTCTACCCCTAGTCGGTATATGCGAAAAGGCTTCAGACATAGACACGCAACACTCATCAAGAGAAGTCTCCAGGTTAATGCGTGGAGATAGGAATCTACACCAACCCAGAACCCTACCGACGTTGTGGATGTCGTCCTATCTTTTGGATCTTCGCTTGACGAAACGAATCGTGAATGTGTAAGTTCGCTGGGATCACTTCGGTAGTTGGCTCGGCCTAATCTCTGAAAGTGATTGAGGCGTTGTTCCCATGGACAATCGACGAGAGGAACACGAATAGACGTAACGTCCTCGGAGACTCAAAGCTCTATTGCGAGGTAATCATATGCCCCCATTGAATCTATATTTGTGTCTTGGCATTCACCGGTGTAAGTTTCGTCGGTCCGCCTGTGAAGCACTGGGTTGTGTGGGCATGCCACTTCATTGCCATATTGTTTCCCTTCAGTGCTTGCTCAGGCTGCCCAAACGGTCATGCATGTTGTCATGTGTTTGAAATTGTGTCGTGGCGCGCACTAGAAATGACTTGACACTGACAGAGTCCAGACGCACAAGCCACGTTGCATGAATCAGGGAGATAGCCGTCGAATCGTGCCTTGCGCGTTTAATTCCATCGTGGCGACCTTAACATCCTACACAGCACTGCTGTCCACACCGCTGCCTACCTCCCCGCCCGCACGTTGATAACACTCAAGCCACACCATATTCGAGACAGTACGCTTCGCCTTTCTCCGGAACTTTTTCGCTTCACTGACACCGCTACAACCTCTAACTTTATCTTTCAGGCTACTCTGGGCACCGCACTGCTTCCTCGTTGCGTTTTGCATCCAAAGACTCGAGCATCGTTCATCGGTGCGTTCGTCGTTGCTTACAATGCCTCGCTGTTCTCATGGCCACCCTTGCAGACATTCGTAGGCTTGATTGCGTTGCAAAATGTACGATCCATGCAGAACCTTTGCTCGGACTGGTCTGCGCAGCTAATAGGCTATTCTGCCGCCAGATAAAACTGAACTGTGCGCGATTGGAGGAGGCGAGAGTTGACTTGAGCAAGACATTTCTCTGATGAAGGGGAGCATTGCACGAAGTTGAGAATACACAAGGAGTCTAGGTGCGTGCGTCAGTGCATCCCTAGTACTGCCACGCCCTCTCACTTAGAGAATGCTCTTTGCGTTTATTACAGACATTTGTGCCTCGGAACACCGACCAATCATGCCGTCCAGCGCTGACGAAGACGTATACTCTGTTGAGAGGCGGCGTCAAGAACTAGCGCTATGCGTTCCGAGCGACGATGCATATCCTCGGTGCCTTTGGGAACTCGCGTATGCACTTCATTGCCGCTTCGAGGCGTACACCAGCATGCAGGATCTCGAGGAATGCGTGCAGGATTATCTCGAGTTTCTTGACATTACTCCTACAACAGAATCCCCGGCGCGAGACCTTGTCCTCCACAATTTGGCACGTGCATATTATTCCTGTTCCGAACAGCCATGGTACAGAACATCTCCACCAGTCAATATTGCATAACCGTGCAGCTCTCGAGTTGCGCCCACCAGGGCACCCCGACCACTCCATTTCACTCAACAATCTGGCGAACGCGCTTTGGAGCCGATACGAGCGCATGGGAAACATCGCGGACCTCGACGAGTCGATCGGGCAACACAGTGCAGCTCTCGAGCTGTGCCCACCAGGGCACCCCGACCGCTCGATGTCACTCAACAATCTGGCGAATTCGCTTCTGAGCCGATATCAGCGCATGGGAAACATCGCGGACCTCGACGAGTCGATCGGGCAACACAGTGCAGGTCTCGAGCTGTGCCCACCAGGGCACCCCGACCGCTCGATGTCACTCAACAATCTGGCGAATTCGCTTTGGAGCCGATACGAGCGCATGGGAAACATCGCGGACCTCGACGAGGCGATCAGGCAACACAGTGCAGCTCTCGAGCTGCGCCCACCAGGGCACCCCGACCGCTCGATGTCACTCAACAATCTGGCGAGTTCGCTTCTGAGCCGATATGAGCGCATGGGAAACATCGCGGACCTCGACGAGGCGATCAGGCAATACAGTGCAGCTCTCGAGCTGCGCCCACCAGGGCACCCCGACCGCTCGATGTCACTCAACAATCTGGCGAATTCGCTTCAGAGCCGATACGAGCGCATGGGAAACATCGCGGACCTCGACGAGTCGATCAGGCAACACAGTGCAGCTCTCGAGCTGCGCCCACCAGGGCACCCCGACCGCTCGATGTCACTCAACAATCTGGCGAACACGCTTCAGAGCCGATATCAATGCACGGCGCAAACGCAAGACATGGCGGAGTGCATCGACTTGCTTCGACATTCTGCCACTGATGACTTTGACACAGGGCCCATCTACCAGCGGGTGAGCTCTGCAATTCGCTGGGCTGACATCGGACGTGGCCACGGACATTCCTCCACTATGGAAGCTTATCAGTCTGTTATAGATCTGCTAGATCGCGCTCTCTACATCTCTCCAACTCTCGAGCAGCAGTATCAAGTTGCATACAACAACACCTCATGTCCGTTGGATGCCGCATCCTATGCCATTGCACAGCATCAGCTGCCCGATGCAATCGAGTTTCTCGAGCGAGGTCGGGCCCTGCTTTGGTCCCAGGCTCGTCGTCTGAGGTCGCCTCAAGATCAACTTGCAAAGATCAGTAGGCCTGAGCTTCAGGAAGGGTTTGGCATCATCTGTCAAGCTCTCGAAGCTCTCCACACTTTATCTGCATGGCGCGACCTGACGGATACCGCGGCAGGCTCTGCCAAGAGGGACATTTATGGCGAGATGTTGCGAGAGAAGCGGGCGGCTTGAGGCCGATATGCAGCGGCTGTTGCAGGCGATCCGAGGCTGTCCCGGATTTGACAAGTTTTTACTCCCGCCTACGTTCGCAGAACTGCAATATGCCGCAGCAGAGGGCCCGGTTGTCATCGTCAACCACAACCACAACCGCTCTGACGCACTGATCGTCCTGCAAAATCGCGACCCCGTATCCGTCCCCTCAGCAATGCATTTTATCAGGAAGCTTTAGACCTATCAGCAAACCTTCTCACCACTCGCGAGGAACTCAGGAGTCGGCCTCAGGGATACTATGATGCGCTGAAGAATGGTCTGGAGATGCTCTGGGACCTCTTGGTTGGGCCTGTACTGGATGCACTGGAGTCGGAGGCCATTGGTATCTCACGAGGGTCACGTATCTGGTGGTGCCCTACCTCTGTCGTTTGTGCACTTCCTATCCATGCTGCTGGACCAACGCCCACCACACGTCACCTCGGGAAGGATGACATGATTTACCTTTCCGACTTGTACACGTCTTCATACACTCCCACCCTCGCAGCACTCATCCAAGCTCGTTCAAGTGTCCGACCCGATCCAATGCGCCTCCCACCCTCACTCCTTGTTGTCGCGCAATCACCGGCGGCCAAGCCCCTCCCTCGAGCTAAAGACGAAGTTAACGCCCTCTACAGCTTCGAGCAGAAGATCAGCATGGATGTCTTCGAAGATGAGCATCCGCTGCCAGACGAAGTCACCGCCCAACTGGGCACCCATTCCTGGGCACATTTTACCTGCCACGGCCATCTGGAAGCAGGCGAGCCGTTCAAGTCCGGGTTTGAGCTATGCGACGGCAAAGGCTCACACTACTGGACATCGTCAAGTCCAATCTGCCGAACGCCGAGTTCGCATTCCTATCTGCGTGCCACACTGCGGAGCAAGCGCCTCGTTCCGCGTCCGAGGAGGTCCTCCACCTCGCCGCCGCCATGCAATTTGCCGGATTTCGCGGTGTCGTAGGGACGATGTGGGAGATGATGGATGAGGACGGGCCGGATATTGCGCGGTATTTCTATGAGGAGATTTTTGCGGAACCGGTCTCCAACGCGCAGGCGCGGGTGCCTTTGTTCAAGAACGCTGCGAGGGCACTGTGCGAGGCGACAAAGAAGTTGAGGAGGGATCTTAAGAGACGCGATCTTGAGCGATGGGTTAACTTTGTGCATATCGGCGCATGATTTTATATCACTGTCATATTCTTCAGAGGACAATGTAAGAACAGGTATTGGAACCACGGACAGATATTCTTTTACAGATCAATTAGCAATACTGGCACGTTCACATTGTATGACTCGTCCTCGTAATGCCCTATGACTCAGCTAGTG
>JAKOGH010000972.1:0-11937 GCA_024811115.1 Terana coerulea
TCTTTAGAAGAGACTGTAAGACCGTTCGAACTCGACGGCATGCCCCGAGCAGGTACGACCCTACGAAACGACCTGGTTCCAGATCTTGTTATGGCGTCCACCTCCGGTATCCTTTGGGGCGATGCATCTCCTGAAAATCGCAATCGTGGTCACGCAGCCGTTGTGCTATTGCCGTACTACAGTGCGCACCATCTGGCAGCATGCCAACCCCAGCGCAGTGTCGAGGACCTTGCTGGTCCGTGGCGGGGCGAACCGTACTTTGAAGATGACGCTAATGCCTAGCCAACATCCCAGGCAAGTTTAGTAAACCACTCCTCGCTACGCTTCGACATCTAACGTTCACCACTGGAACTCTACATACGACATGCCAGAGCGTATTAAGCCTGCATAGTCGCGATGATGAATGAGGCATCAACATTGACATTGCGCGTAGATGGGATAAAAGCTCGGGAGACGATGGGAAAGAGGAACGGGATATGCTTGTCTGTGTAGGACACTAGCCATGCGGGTTGTCGGTACGTGTGTTAGAGTTTCATCGGGGGGTTGCCACGCTCACAACCTGTTATGCAAAACTCCACCCCTAGTCGGTATATGCGAAAAGGCTTCAGACATAGACACGCAGCACTCATCAAGAGAAGTCTCCAGGTTAATTCGTGGAGATAGGAATCTACACCAACCCAGAACCCTACCGACGTTGTGGATGTCGTCCTATCTTTTGGATCTTCGCTTGACGAAACGAATCGTGAATGTGTAAGTTCGCTGGGATCACTTCGGTAGTTGGCTCGGCCTAATCTCTGACAGTGATTGAGGCGTTGTTCCCATGGACAATCGACGAGAGGAACACGAATAGACGTAACGTCCTCGGAGACTCAAAGCTCTATTGCGAGGTAATCATATGCCCCCATTGAATCTATATTTGTGTCTTGGCATTCACCGGTGTAAGTTTTGTCGGTCCGCCTGTGAAGCACTGGGTTGTGTGGGCATGCCACTTCATTGCCATATTGTTTCCCTTCAGTGCTCGCTCAGGCTGCCCAAACGGTCATGCATGTTGTCATGTGTTTGAAATTGTGTCGTGGCGCGCACTAGAAATGACTTGACACTGACAGAGTCCAGACGCACAAGCCACGTTGCATAAATCAGGGAGATAGCCGTCGAATCGTGCCTTGCGCGTTAATTCCATCGTGGCGACCTTAACGTCCTACACAGCACTGCTGTCCACACCGCTGCCTACCTCCCGGCCCGCACATTGACAACACTCAAGCCGCATCATATTCAAGACAGTACGCTTCGCCTTTCTCCGGACCTTTCGCTTCACTAACACCGCTACAACCTCTAACTTTATCTTTCAGGCTACTCTGGGCACCGCACTGCTGCCTCGTTGCATTTTGCATCCAAAGACTCGAGCATCGGTCATCGGTGCGTTCGTCGTT
The DNA here is from genome assembly GCA_024811115.1 of Terana coerulea. Taxonomy (NCBI): domain Eukaryota; kingdom Fungi; phylum Basidiomycota; class Agaricomycetes; order Polyporales; family Phanerochaetaceae; genus Terana; species Terana coerulea. Next base: position 1,431 of record JAKOGH010000972.1, read on the forward strand.
GCTTACAACGCCTCGCTGCTCTCATGGCCACCCTTGCAGACATTCGTAGGCTTGATTGCGTTGCAAAATGTACGATCCATGCAGAACCTTTGCTCGGACTGGTCTGCGCAGCTAATAGGCTGTTCTGCCGCCAGATACAACTGAACTGTGCGCGATTGGAGGAGGCGAGAGTTGACTTGAGCAAGACATTTCTCTGGCGAAGAGGAGCATTGCACGAAGCTGAGAATACACAAGGAGTCTAGGTGCGTGCGTCAGTTCATCCCTGGTACTGCCACGCCCTCTCACTCCAGAGAATGCTCTTTGCGTTTATTACAGTCATTTGTGCCTCGGAACACAGACCAACTATGCCGTCCAGCGCTGACGAAGACGAATACGCTGTTGAGAGGCGGCGTCGAGAACTAGCGCTATGGGTTCCGAGTGACGATGCATATCCTCGGTGCCTTTGGGAACTCGCGTATGCACTTCATCGCCGCTTCGAGGCGTACACCAGCATGCAGGATCTCGAGGAATGCGTGCAGGATTATCTCGAGTTTCTTGACATTACTCCTACACCAGAATACCCGGCACGAGATCTTGTCCTCCACAATTTGGCACTTACATATTATTCCTGTGCCGAACAGATTCATGGTACAGAACATCTCCATCAGTCAATATTGCATAACCGTGCAGCTCTCGAGTTGCGCCCACCAGGGCACCCCGACCACTCCATTTCACTCAACAATCTGGCGAACGCGCTTTGGAGCCGATACGAGCGCATGGGAAACATCGCGGACCTCGACGAGTCGATCGGGCAACACAGTGCAGCTCTCGAGCTGCGCCCACCAGGGCACCCCGACCGCTCGATGTCACTCAACAATCTGGCGAATTCGCTTCTGAGCCGATATCGAGCGCATGGGAAACATCGCAGACCTCGATGAGTCAATCGGGCAACACAGTGCAGCTCTCGAGCTGCGCCCACCAGGGCACCCCGACCGCTCGATGTCACTCAACAATCTGGCGAGTTCGCTTCTGGAGCCGATATCGAGCGCATGGGAAACATCGCAGACCTCGACGAGGCGATCAGGCAACACAGTGCAGCTCTCGAGCTGCGCCCACCAGGGCACCCCGACCGCTCGATGTCACTCAACAATCTGGCGAGTTCGCTTCTGAGCCGATATGAGCGCATGGGAAACATCGCGGACCTCGACGAGGCGATCAGGCAATACAGTGCAGCTCTCGAGCTGCGCCCACCAGGGCACCCCAACCGCTCGATGTCACTCAACAATCTGGCGAATTCGCTTCAGAGCCGATACGAGCGCATGGGAAACATCGCGGACCTCGACGAGTCGATCAGGCAACACAGTGCAGCTCTCGAGCTGCGCCCACCAGGGCACCCCGACCGCTCGATGTCACTCAACAATCTGGCGAACACGCTTCAGAGCCGATATCAATGCACGGCGCAAACGCAAGACATGGCGGAGTGCATCGACTTGCTTCGACATTCTGCCACTGATGACTTTGACACAGGGCCCATCTACCAGCGGGTGAGCTCAGCAATTCGCTGGGCTGACATCGGACGTGGCCACGGACATTCCTCCACTATGGAAGCTTATCAGTCTGTTATAGATCTGCTAGATCGCGCTCTCTACATCTCTCCAACTCTTGAGCAGCAGTATCAAGCTGCATACAACAACACCTCATGTCCGTTGGATGCCGCATCCTATGCCATTGCACAGCATCAGCTGCCCGATGCAATCGAGTTTCTCGAGCGAGGTCGGGCCCTGCTTTGGTCCCAGGCTCGTCGTCTGAGGTCGCCTCAAGATCAACTTGCAAAGATCAGTAGGCCTGAGCTTCAGGAAGGGTTTGGCATCATCTGTCAAGCTCTCGAAGCTCTCCACACTTCATCTGCACGGCGCGACCTGACGGATACCGCGGCAGGCTCTACCAAGAGGGACATTTATGGCGAGATGTTGCGAGAGAAGCGGCGGCTTGTGGCCGATATGCAGCGGTTGTTGCAGGCGATCCGCGGCTGTCCCGGATTTGACAAATTTTTACTCTCACCTACGTTCGCAGAACTGCAACATGCGGCAGCGGAGGGCCCAGTCGTCATCGTCAATCACAACCTCTACCGCTCGGACGCACTGATAGTCCTGAAAAATGGCGACCCCGTATCCATCCCCTTAGTAATGCATTCTATCAGGAAGCTTTGGACCTATCAACAAATCTTCTCACCACTCGCGAGGAACTCAGGAGTCGGCCTCAAGGGATACTATGATGCGCTGAAGAATGGTCTGGAGATGCTCTGGGACCTCTTGGTCGGGCCTGTACTGGATGCACTGGAGTCGGAGGCTATTGGTATCCCACAAGGGTCACGTATCTGGTGGTGCCCTACCTCTGTCGTTTGTGCACTTCCTATCCATGCTGCTGGACCAACGCCCGCCACACGTCACCTCGGGAAGGATGACATGATTTATCTTTCCGACTTGTACACGTCTTCATACACTCCCACCCTCGCAGCACTCATCCAAGCTCGTTCAAGTGTCCGACCCGATCCAATGCGCCTCCCACCCTCACTCCTTCTTGTCGCGCAATCACCGGCGGCCAAGCCCCTCCCTCGAGCTAAAGACGAAGTTAACGCCCTCTACAGCTTCGAGCAGAAGATCAGCATGGATGTCTTCGAAGATGAGCATCCGCTGCCAGACGAAGTCACCGCCCAACTGGGCACCCATTCCTGGGCACATTTTACCTGCCACGGCCATCTGGAAGCAGGCGAGCCGTTCAAGTCCGGGTTTGAGCTATGCGACGGCAAAGGCTCACACTACTGGACATCGTCAAGTCCAATCTGCCGAACGCCGAGTTCGCATTCCTATCTGCGTGCCACACTGCGGAGCAAGCGCCTCGTTCCGCGTCCGAGGAGGTCCTCCACCTCGCCGCCGCCATGCAATTTGCCGGATTTCGCGGTGTCGTAGGGACGATGTGGGAGATGATGGATGAGGACGGGCCGGATATTGCGCGGTATTTCTATGAGGAGATTTTTGCGGAACCGGTCTCCAACGCACAGGCGCGGGTGCCTTTGTTCAAGAACGCTGCGAGGGCACTGTGCGAGGCGACAAAGAAGTTGAGGAGGGATCTTAAGAGACACAATCTTGAGCGATGGGTTAACTTTGTGCATATCGGCGCATGATTTTATATCACTGTCATATTCTTCAGAGGACAATGTAAGAACAGGTATTGTTACGGACAGAATTATTCTTTTACTCGAACAATTAGCAATACTGGCTCGGTTCACATTGTATGACTCACCTCGCCCTATGCCCTATGACTCAGCTAGTGTAGCGTACCCTACACCCTACCCAGACCCATCTACTAGTCTCAACACTAGTACGGATACATAGTATGCTCTCCCATGCCTCCATCTTGTACAGTAGTATAAAGATCGACCAGTCAAGGCCTCCTAGCCTTAACTGCAATCTCTTTGTTTATTCAACATCAATATCTCTGGTCAGTCTCTGCATGCTAGAGGGAAACCTCCGTAATAGCCCTCAGAGTCACATTGAGTATCCAACTCATTGTGCATCGACCTTTGGTCTTAACAGGTATTGGAACCAACATATATATGTACAGATCAATTATAAACCTACTACACGACAATGGAATGTCGTCCTCGTGAATGCCTGTGTCCGTACATTGACTCCAGCCAGCACACCTCATGCATCCGGGGGCTGACGTCGAAACGTGCCTAGGTACGTTGCGTTCATCCCGTCGGCCTGCAGCTGCTGATTCATGCACCGATACCGCAGCCGTCGAGATAAGCATAATGACTTCCGCCACTCAACGTTCAGCGGGGGTGTCATCCGCGAACTGTTGACTCGGTTGAAAAGACCCACGTTGCCCACCGCACGTCCAGTTCTTGCGGTATCGCCGTGCCTCGCGCCGACGAGAGCATACATTACATTTCAGCTGTCGCACCTTGCATGTTGCCCGAGCGTCAGGAGTCCAGATCCCAAGGCCTCCGTTGAAAATACGTGCCAGACCGCCTTCCCACAACTTCCGACGCGGCGGGCTGTATTGTGCATTGACGTCGAGGGTATCGAAGTCGCCATGTATAGTCGCCTGTCGTCCGGTGTCCGGCGGGATGGGCATTCGGCGAGCGGCCTGCATAGAGGAGGCGGCGGCCGGCGCGTCGATGAAGACATCCTTGCGCGTCTGAGATGGTCAGTAGGCGTTGGAGGATGCTATGAAGATGAGAGCTCACAACGTATCGACGTCCAACGACCAAGTACAAGTCTCGATAAATACACGAGAGATTCCATACTAGTACTTGTGACCGTGATGGTGGCGCCAGCGATGGCGCGTAGAGGGTGTGAATACCGAAATCGTCACGCAATGTTGTCTACCGAGGCCTGATAGGGTGTGGGACGGCCGCAGCCAATAAACCAGAGTGCTTTTCATGTCGCGCCAGGGTGGAACAGTGCGCGAGAAGATGCCGAGGTATGGGCACCCTCCAAGCGTGAGGAGCCGAAGGCACCTGCGAGAGGCTGAGATCTGCGTGCAGAGCGATGCCGAGAGACAGTACCGAAAGGCTCCGAAACATCGCGTTTGGTGAAAGATTAAAAGCAAGGCGACGGCGGCGTCGAGAGAACAGGTTGTTGCGCCATGGTCCGGGTGGGTCTCTTGAGCGTACATCTTCACAGCGTGCAGATCCATCGCTGTACGCTGCCCAGATGACAAACCGCCTACCCGTCGCCATCTGCCGAGCGATCCGTCTGCCGGAAAGCGTCAACATGACGGTCAAAGCGTGTATTCTCGTGCGCGTACCAGGCGCCGGCTATGTAGCAGTGACAAGACGTATCGCATACCCGCAACGAAGAGTCTTGGTGGAGCGGTGCCCAGCCTCTGATCTCGACGACGCTAGGGTCGCCGTCTGGCAGGCGACGGGCCGCAGGAATGGCTTCACGCAGCATGCATCGGCCACGCACTCGGTGCGCAAAGGAAAGGTGTATCGTTCGACAAACGACCTGTGCGAAGAAGACAGCGCCGTTAGCTTGCAGATGAAGACATCCGTGCGAGGACTTGCCGAGCTGGGGGCGTTCTGTCTTGAGACGAGAAGGATTTGTCGTGCAACTGACACTTGTTTACACGTGCTTCCGGTCCATAGGTCCAGTAGGAGGCGCGATACTGTCCTCAAAGGAGTGCTCAGCGGATAAAGTGGGAAGCCATGGCGATACGGACTCACAGCACAGGGATGCCCACACATCAGCTTAAAGGTGCCTTGGTGCTTCTTCCAGTATCAGGAATGCCGCAGCAAGAAGTTCGAGTTCATCGAAGAGCGACAGCAGCCCTGGAAAGCGTCAGGACAAGATGCAAGCGGGACGAGGAAGGTTTACGCTCACCACAGGCTTGGTTCGGTTTCTCGCACATTCCGTTCTACTTGCCACATCTGCTCGCCATGTTTTCCCCTGTGTGTCTTCGCGATGTTCTACGGAGGGGGCCAGCCGAGGTCGAAGGAACATGGAGGTGGTGATGCAGGATGAAGTGGATTCGAAAGCACGAACGCCATTGTCCGAGCGCCTGCTGGGGAGCCACGGGTAGCACATGTTTGTTCCATATCCGGATTTAGAGCGCCACGGCGTCGCAACCCTCCTCCTTGCGCCGACAACCTCTGCTTGACCTCTACCAGAATCTTGAAAACATCACTTTCGAGTGAGTAAATGCCGCGGATGTTCTGAAGGAAGTCGGCTCACGAGAGGGCTTTAGACGCACCGGTTCAAGCTGTTTTCACAGGTCGCACCGCCACTTGTGATACATCCGTTACGAGGAAGTCGAAGCACAGCATTCCCTTCATCTCCGTGAGTAAGCCCTGCCAGAACCTGGTCAAGTATACTGATCCTTCCTCATGCCCCAGCCCCAGCGTCCAACATACTTCCAAACTCGCTTCCACCGCTCAGCCATGTGCACCGCCACGACAGAACCCAAAACCTTACTGCGCGATTGAGCGTCCGATAGTCCACGCAGGTACCTGCGCTGCACTCTCCACTACTGCCCTACACCCCACCAGTACCCTGCTCAAGTTCCACGGTCTGACGCAAGGATTCATCCTCATTGTGCAGTCGCCGAACAAGTCAGCGCATCTCCGTAGGCATGCCTAGCTGGTTCAAGACCACTAAAGCATCGCGCAAGTACGTCGACCTCATCAACAAAGCGTCCTGTAAGTGGCCGAACTGGGACCCTCCCAACACCATAAACGTACGCAATTTCATGCTGCACTACTCATTCATCAATATTGATGACAATATCCAGGCAGGAGACTACGGCACGATAGATGAGACTACTGGGGAGTTTCTCCGACATGGGAACATTTACAACCTTGCCGTCCCGCTCGCCAGCACAGACAACGACACTAGGGATGCCGCAGAACAGATGAAGAGCGCTGCGAACGACTGGCCGCCGCAGTTGAGCAAGAAACCTGAAGAGATCTATCAGGTGTGCTCCAGGAATGCCAAGTATACCAGATCGGATGCTACCGCGCAGGCGTGCGTATCTCCCTATCTCATACGAGACTATGCTCATACATAATGATGTTCAGGTCTGCCCCCGGCGTTGCAAAGGTTCAATTTGCGGCTCAGATTGAGTTCAAGAAGAGGCGAGGCGCATTCCTAGTGATGCACAACGCACGGATGACGACGTTGCCCAACGAGTTCCTCATGGCTACAGAGCAAAACAAGCTCTTGAAGGGAAGGTCCTCGTCACGCAAACCTTCGCATGTGATGGATACGCTCTGTACCTTTCCAGCAGCAGTGAGTCTCACCGACCACGCATTTTCTGTCGCTCACGGTGTCCGTTCTTGTAGAGGAAGAGTCAATTAACATCGAGCTGAAGGCTCTCACCGCAAACGGTCCTGCTAATGCCGGCGGCCAGCTCGGCTGGCATCACATGGGTGGCTCAGGGTCGGGCCTCTTTCGCCATGCCCACGGCACGGAGGATGTGGGCATCCCTCTGTATCACATCATGGCCATTCGGAAGCTGCCTGCTAGGAGAGCGGATCAAGGGCGGCTTCGAGGATGAAAAGTGGGTTCATCGTATCACTGTATCGCGATTCATCTGACAGTGGGTCGCTACTAGGTGGGAGCAGGTTGATACACCCTGGAGATACCTCGATGACGAAGGCGAGGAGGAACCGGACGACTAGTTCGAGATTTTCCAGCTTACTATCATCTGCTATGTCCATGTCGCCTTCTCCTGGCTCGTTCTGTGTGTATACTTACAGCAGGTGTTGTCGTATTATTGGCTCTATTAACTGTACAGTGTGGTGTAGTAACTGTAAAATACCAATCGCCGGATTTCCCACTACAGTCCACAGTACATGCGACATTTTCCCCGGGAAGGGTGTAGTCACCCTGGTGCCATCTCCCAAGATCTTGGTGCACCTCTGTACCACCACATTCCAAGCCATGGCCACGCGACGTGTCTCTTTTGCGCTATCGCTGCGTCGTGGGGTGCATGGCCGTCTTCGCTACCGAAGGCGTCGGCTACTTGACACGCACATCCGATGGCCGACGTCGAGCTCTCGCATAGACCACCGGTCCTTCACGCCGGTCAGATCCGAGCGAAAAGGTTCGTCATCGCGGGCCTGTTGGTCTTGCACAACCGAGGACGGACTTAAGTACAGGTCGCATCCAACTTTCGACGCCAAACTTCCCGTGGCGACACCAGCGGCGTATCGCATGCCTGCCTGCTGAATCCTCTACAGCTTGCGCACCCGCACAATTCTTGCAGTATCGCATTGTCTGGTGGCGAGTAGGGCACCAAGCCGTCGCGAAGACATCATAATCAAGTATGCGCCGTGGATGACAAGGTGCTGGACCTGAACGGCCGCTGACCGAGAAGCGTTCAAACGGCCCTGCGAGTGCACATGAGTGATTTTACTACCAGAAACGCACGTCAGTCTCCACAAGAACGCGTACAGGTGGGTTTAAGTCGCACCTTAGATCGAATAATGCGCGCCCGAGCGACGAGAACTGCATAGATGCCTCTCCGGGGCCGAGGAGGCGGTGCCCACAGACGTCGAAATGCCACATTTGAAGGCAGAAAGAGACCCGGCGAGCGCGACCAAAGGGCAGCGGCGGTGGGAAACTGCGTACAACTGCCGTCCGTCTGACACTTCCCATGGTAGGTCTAGGGGTGCAATCTGGTGAGGTGCGTGCGCCCTTGTTGCGCGTCCCCGCGTCCCGCTGGACCAAATTTGCACGTGTCGGCACCGGTGTTGCGTCTTTGCGCCGGAAGACGGAAGATTGCCCACAGCGGTCGGAGTTGGTCTCGTAGATGCGTTTATTCGCTATGTATATCTTCGTTTCCGGTTGCTGCGAGCCAAAAATAATGTGAAGACGCGCCGTGGTCCGAGGGGTCTGCGGAAGAGCATCAAGGGTATGGTCAATGCGTGTATTTCTGTACACGCACCGAGCAAAACCAATCCCGCGGGATTTCGACGGGTACCTAGCGGCGGCACAACGGATTGACGACCCGCGGCCAGGAGCCTTGGTGAAGTAGCATCGTGCTTGAAATCTCGATGCTGCCTAGAGCGGATCGCCGCACAACAAGAAACGGGTTGGGGATGCAAATCCGAGGAAGCCGGATGGCGTGGAGTGCAACCTAGAGCTCGGCTCGCAAGGTCAGGTTATATCGCCGTGCGGTGAGCGACCTGTGTGGAGGAGACGGGGTCATCGGCTGGCGACGTTCTTACATCGACTTGCTGTGCCCGAGGCCTTTGGTCTCAGAAAGCTGAATCTTCGTCCCACGACCAGCGCTTGTCCAGGTGTATTTCCATCCACGGTTCTAGACGGAGAGACAGAACTATCCTCGAAGAAGAGCTCAGTAACCGAGGGAAGAGGTTATGGTGATTGACACTCACAGCATGACAACGCCCCGTAAACAGCTCACAGATCATCTTGTGTTTCTTCCAGGGTCCACGGTGCTATCGAGAGGTATCCTAGCAGGTCAAAGGGCAGCGGTGGTCCTGAAAGGAGTCAGAACGGCACGCACGCTGGCTGAGAAAAGTGCATACTCACCAAGAACCTTGCAAAATTCTCCCGTGCCTTCCGCTCTGAATCCAGCAACTGCTCCCTATGCGGGCCCCTGTGCGCCCCTGCAAGGTCTTCCGAGGTGGACGAGCAAGGTCGAAAGGTGACACTGACAGAGTGGTGGCAGAAGACCGCAAGACGGCACGGGCGTGGGAGTGGCACCTTCATGCATTAGAGGTATATACAGGCAAGTGAGATATAATGCAGCGTTGTTGAAAGCGTGTAGATGAGCATAAAGTGAGTGAAGAACAGAGGCGGGCGACACCGCGACGATGAGACGTTTACAGATGGAGGGTAGCCTGCAGAGGGGAAGATCGGCGAGTACTGGCGGTAAACTGACGGATCGGGCTGCGTCAAGTACGCATGCCTTATGACTTTCAAGGAGCACCGTGTGTTGTGGGCTAACGAAGGCAGCCTGAGTGCCAGTCAAAAGTCTGAAGGACAGACCTTGCAATCCTCAGCGCCTTCGTGGCGGCCACGTGCGTTTTGATACTCAGCCGGTGATTGCCCGTGATGACCGCATCATTCTCGGATCCCGATACATGCCCACTGCCCAGCTGCTCTCTGCTTCATATTTCCACTCACCAGTATGTAGAAGTGCAGCGCATATAGCGGCGTACACTCCTACCGAGGCCTAGAGGAAGCTAGGATGGTTACTCACCTGTAGGTTGGTTGATACACACGTTAGTGGGTTGGAGAGTTGTAAGAGTCTTATTATGTATGGCGCAGAGAGCTGCCTTATATACAATACTGGGTGGCTGTACTACAAACAGACACAAATAGGTACCAGGACAATAGACAATAGGCATCGTCATGGTGGAACCTGGTAGAACAATAGAGAAGATGAGCAGAGCGCTTACGGCGTCTATCTGACTCAACACTCCTTCTAACCTAGCACGGCGCACTGCCTGCGCTGGTTTAGTCGCGCTAGTTAGCAGCGATGCGAAGTCCGAGCATTGGCCGGAACTTCTCAATCTTGACCCTGCCCAGATTCTTGGTAAAGATGTCTGCGGGATTGTCAACGCCAGGTACAAGAGTACTTGACGTGGCCAGCTTCGGCGACATCAGCGAATGTAGTGGTAGCGAATGTCAATGTGCTTAGTGCGTTTTCAGTAACGGGATTTTCCGAGACGAATAGAGCCCTGGTTGTCGCTGCAGATGGGTACTTTCTCGGTTGTAACCGAGTTCAGAGAGGATATTTCGAACCATGACTTCTCGGGAGCAGTCGCGAGTGCCATGTATTCGGCATCTTTAGTCGATTGCTACAGACTTCTGTGCGAAAGAGCTCCAGTTAAAAGCCCTCCTGCAAGCATTAGCAGGAAGCCAGTCTGAGCGGCGGCTGGAAGCAGCCGCCCAATCTGCATCGGTGCACGCCACCACAACAAGCCTAACCCGTAAGAGTCACACTGAAAGTGTGTAGTTACGAGTCCCTGACAGGTAGCGGCAGATGT
>JAKOGH010000974.1:0-18386 GCA_024811115.1 Terana coerulea
GTGAAGTCTGATCCAGAACGGGCACTCGTAGAGATGTGCCGTCGTGTTTCGAACCGGATGATCAGTGTCGCATGGGCAATACAACGGCCCAGGTTTGGGCGTCTATTTGCTCACACCATCACTGTCAGTTTCCCATTTGCCGTCCTTCATTCGGAACTCCCCGTGAGGAAGTGTCCGAATAATGAAGTGTGTCGGTCTGGGTAGAACTTTGTTTTGTTTCCGAAGCCAGTATAGAGGGTTCTCTTGCAAGGCCCACCACATGTCACTCAACTTAGCCAACATGTGTCACTGGGTATCAACTTAAGCCCAAACATCTGCTATTATCAGAGTCAAACTGACAGAGGATTTAGACCTCGGGCTGGAGACGGGGACTACCCCGTTCTGCCACGGCTTGCTGGGTGTCACACTACTCAGGAGATTACCCTTCCCTGGATCATTGTGTGTTTCACTTAAACTCTAGCCCAGGGTTTGCCAGTTTCCGTTCCTCGGCACATGGTTTGCTAATGCCATCAGGCGCAGATTCCCAATGTGTTCTCAGTCTCTGTCTCGCCATAGGTGACCTGGATCATAAGGTTCAGGAGTCATATCTACCCACGACTAACGTCCCTATTTAGGAAGATGGGTGGCCTGTTAATTACGTCGGCTTGTTATCAAAACTATGCCCCTTCTTATTATCCCCTATCTTTTCAGACCCTTTCAGGGCTTCGAACTGTTTCAGCACGTTGTGGGAATTCTGCCGGTTAACCCAAGTGCAGCCCAGTGCCTTAGAGTGAACAGCCCAAATTGGGAGAGTGACACAAGCTTTGGTAGCCTTCTTTCGCACCTCCTTTACTAAGGGAGGGCTTGTATCACGGAATGTGGATTAACAATGCTGCCACGTGTGGGTCGAGTTTCCATAGTTATCTTTCGCACCTCCTTTACTAAGGGAGGACTTGAACATCCAGCCTTTAGGGCGGCTATGACCTGCCCAAGGACACAGACCTAACGGCACAAAGACCGCTAGGCTACTGTGCCCCTCCTGGATGCTAAGTCAGACTGCCAATCTACCCATCGCATCGCCATTTGTCCCATGTTGAAGTGTGGTTGCAGACGGACATATACCGCTCACGCACATCCAAAGACTCCTACTGTCTACAAAGTCACTTGCAAGTTACTACCTAGAGCCTACAGGACTAGAGGATGCCGAAGCACATAGTGGCCGAAGGAGATGGCGACAGAGAGCAATTTGGAACACCCAGATCAGGCATGAGGCCTGATCAGCTGCATATCCTCCAAGGAACTCTGTCTGAAACTGGCGTTGTTGATCCGTGTGACTGCTGTATACAGTAATGCTTAGATTGTTCTGTAGGACCATGTAGCTTCGCCTCATTAGGCTTCAGTTTATCTACATCAGCATGCAGCCACTACACTTCGGCCTCCTACGATCTTTCTGCTGGAGGTTTTGTATAAAACTTTGCGTATTTAGGACAGATGCTTGCATGACTCCCTTTGATAGCTCTTCGCACAGGCCCCACTGTGTATGTAGTATAAAATAGTAGAAATCCTCCACCGTGTGTGCTGAGCCACTGCTGCGTACATCAAGCACCAGGTCACAAGAATCACGCAGACAGAACACTTTGGCGCGAGTCGAGTTTGCACAAACCACGGAGGCATACACTGGAAAAAATCATTGTCAAACCTAGTGGTGTATCTGTAGTCCACGAAAGTTGACCCAACATTTCGCTGCCTGCTTTGGGGAGACTATGTCAAACGCTAATGTGGATGAAGTTCACCCATCGCACAAGCTCACCGCAGCGGCTCTTCTTCATCTCTTTTCTAAAGTGCTTTGTTGCCTCGCGCAACGCCCTGGCATTTCTTGAACTCTATCTCATTGGGGCACTGCTCTGCTTTGCCCACCACCATCTCCTTATAGATATGTTTGGTTACCCAGGCCGTTGGCCCATCCTCATCTCGCAGCTGCCACGTCACATTCCTTGCCTATTATGCATAGCAAAACCATACCGGGCCATTGCGATTGTCATCTATGTATACACGGCTGCAACTCCGCTTTCCCATGCCGCATCAGCAAAGTTGCATTGGCACTAAACGGCACTGACAGGTACTAATGAAGCCATCTCAGCGCGCTTCAGTCTCTTCAGTGCTGTCAGCGCCCACCAGTTTCAGTAGCTGTTTTGAGCGCTCTCAGACGTTTTGACCTCTCTTGCATTTGTCTCTTGCAGTAAAGCTTCAGCGAGTAAACCATCATCATTGACGTCCAGCATAGTTTATGAAACATGATGAACTAAGAAAATACAAAATTTAGCAAAAGTCCAGCTTCAGCAGGGCTCGAACTCCGGTTCCAAACTGTTCATCAGCACTTTCAGTGCTTGTCAGCGCTCATCAGTCGTCAGTGCTTGTACATTTTGCTGATGCGAGGCCCCGAAAGTCCGTATGAAGCGTCGTCATAGTCTCACATGCCATCCCTCTCACGGGTTACGTGTCCCGATTTGGGATCCTCACCATAAGGGTCTAATGGCTAACCAACATGAAAGGACCCTCTTGACATAAGCGCTTAAAATGGCACGCTGAAGGGTTCGAGCCTGGCACTGGACGCAAGGAAAATGGCGTTTTTTTGTCCTTGAATTGTAAAGCATATCATAGATACCATATAAAATGGATTTCAGCACTATCTAATTTTTTTCCCTGAGCTTCTACAAGCTAGAAAGCGAGGAAAGATGCATAGGAGAAAGGTGCATGAAGTGACTTTTGGGTGCCTATGTCAAGAGGGTCCTTCCTGTTAATTAGACTCCAGACCGTTATGGTGAGGATACCAAATCGGGACATGTAACTGTGAAAGGGATGGCATATAAGACTAGCGTTGTCATCTTGCGACATTATTTCATACATCCCTCCTTCCTTCCACCAGGCAGTGATAATCTTTGGCAAGATGATCACAGCCGTGCACCTGTTTGACAGCATCTTCTGGATTATGCTCTGCTTGAGCTTCAAGGTGTCAAAGAACAACTGGTGCATGCTCTCCGACACATCTTCGGTCTAAAAGAACAACTCATTGGAGTCATCTTGCGACACAATGAGGCATGGGTCTGTGAGGTCTGGTGGCATGACTGTTAACATCGAGTCGTACAGCATCAGGAATGGCTTCCCACTACTTGCATCAACAAGCCACCACTGGCACGCTGGGCTGTTATACTCGACTACGAGCGTGGTGTCAATCAACAGCGCTATGCACACTTGACACAGCAGGTGGCTTGTCGCCTTATTGCAGAACGTGAATGCGCCATTGCGGGCACCACCTTCCACATGTGGTGCATCTGCACGGGTCAGAAGACCTTCGGATTGAGCACAACGTGCTGGCTGGCCCAGTGGTCAATATTTGTGGGCCGCCTAAGCTCAGGCTCCAAAACGAGTGTGAACATATCGTTGTAGTTGTCCCTCAGGCCATGCGTAGTGTGCATGAAGTACCATGTGCTTGAGGAGGACATGTCCTGTTCAATCGTGATATTTGGGTGGTGTGGGTGATATGGCTGGATGGTGGCATACCTGCTGGACTGGATGTTTTGCAGGTAGAACCTGTGACAGGTGAGGGTCTTGACAGTTAATTGTGAGCTAGGGCCAAGAGAGGGTTGTGGAGATGGAATGGTGGTAGAGAATTAGATAAGGGACCACTCTTGCATTTGAGAGGCAATGCTGTAGTGCAAGTTTGTTATGTGCGCATATTCACAGTTCGAGTCAGCAGGACAGATCCCGTCCACCACTGTCTGTGGCCCAAGACTACGAATAGTGCAGTAATCGTATCTGCAACACTAGCGTGAGTTGATGCCGAACATCACCTAGAATCAAAGTCAAGCATATACATATATTGAAGTCTTGTACAGTAAAAAGCCCATAGTTGATAGCACCCTTGCTCCTGTGAGCAGTTGCAGATAACTTGAGCACTCTGCTACTGACTCCTATCCGCTATGGTAAGGAGAGCACCAGTTGCCAGGTTTTGAATGGTGTATTCGAATCATTTCCCTTCTGTTTATAAATTGCCCACAGTTGGTATTTGTTGGCGCGTTCACTAGGCTTGGCAAGAAAAGTGTGTACTTGGTTCTACTCTGGTTTAGCATATTCAGTCTCCGCGGCTACCGGTAAAAGTGTTGTGAATGACGTAAGTGCCCTTGAGAATGCGAAGTGGACAATTACTGGTCTATGCAGACAATCATGAGATAATGATGGTGATGCAAGCGTGGATACACATACCTGTCTATTGGCCAACTGCCGCTTTATGATTCATTGCTGAGAGATATAAAGATTTACACTGGATTATATCTGGATCACAGTACAGACATAAATAAAGACCAGAATTGCATTCCAATTGCAGTAGTTCTTACCTCAAATATCTGAAAAGCAAGTGTAAGCTGCGTGTCCAGCGATTTGACAGCATCTACATTTTCTGATTTGTTGGGAAACTTTTTATATCCTCTTCTCGAAGCCATGTCTTGCATAAACGCAAGAATCTCATGCATAGTTCTATGGCAGGTCATAATTGGTATTGGTATATAAGCGTAAGGGACAGATGGCGCACTCTGTTAGTTGTTGTAGATCACTCTCAAGCTGCCCTTGGATTGCTTCCTTAGCCCCTCTGCAAGCTTGTGCGACCAGAACAATGTTGTTCGACCTCAGTCCAAGCTTGCATACATTTTCATTATTCGCTTTAATTTCCTATATGTAGGTGAAAGTAAGATTCAAGCATATTGTGAGTGAGGGATACTGGACGCACCTCAATAATCTCCATGGCTTTCATACCTACGCCTGCGATGTACCTAACATATAGCAGAGTATTAGCAGCCTCAAGATGTCCTTGAGAGCATCAAGGGCTATGCTCAACAAGTTCACCACTGTGCTGCTTCGCAAGCTTGGCGAACAAATGATATTTCGAAGAGATGAGAAGCCAGAGTTTGAGGACACTCCTGGCGTGAAGCTGGGTGCTGAGAGGAGAGTGGGAGGCGACAGGTCAGCCATTATTGGGAGGTAGTCTTTGAAGAGAAGTGAGTGGGAATGGCATAGTGGTATATAGTGCAGGGGTGGGAACTGCGCAGAGTAGTTGGTGGTGCTGCTAATCATCACTAGACGCGCACTTTCGTCGAGTGATCTGGATGGTCACCAATCAGCACAGCTGATGTCACCACGCGTCTTCATAAAGGTTGAATGAATAGTTGCTGACATTAGAGGCTTCAAGGTGGACTCGAAGCTTAGAGATTAGGTGATTATAGAGGGCGGACACAAGTAGACCCGGAAACACCCAGCGAATGAACAACACATCAAAGGTGGGAACACCACAATGGTGTTACAGGTCCAAAATAGAGCATAAGAATTACTGCCACATACTTAGCACTATCTTGCACCTCCCAAACCTGGGCTGAGTATCTCTGTCCCCATGACAGACAGAGAGAAGGTGCAATTGCACTATTAAGTAACATGTGAGTACATACAGATAGCGGTTAGTGGATCAGATATTATCATTTGATTAACACAGTACGAGTTCAACACGCTGTGATGTTAGCTCTATGGTACTACTACTTACTTAGTATTGGCAAAATGTCTCAAAGAGCTACTCTAGTAATCATCTACAACACTACTCTAGAGAAAACCAACTTACATGGGCTTCGCACCAAAGGTGATACTCAGTCTTTCAGTTACATTGCACTCAGCGATTTGGATATGGTCCAGCAATTGTACTGAATTCTTGGAATAATTGGCAAGCTAGTTTGTGTCACAAATTTCCCTCAGTGCTAGTTTACAGCGCTTAGAGTGTAACATCAAGTCATGGGACATGTCACCAAGTTGTCACACAGTGTTACAAGATGCTAGATCAGTTTACCATATGCTTGTCGCATGGACAACAGGGATATGCCTTATACGGACATAGGATCCAGGACTCAGGTCTGGAACTGTTCGGACTATGACCTCAGTATGATGTCAGTATGACATCATGGACTGGTAGTGTACAGTAGCTCGATTAGGACATCTAGATAGTGTTGATGTTAGCATGATAGCTAGGTCAGATTTGATAAGGGAGTTAAAGCGGTGGTATGCTCTGAGCCTTAGTCAGACGTCACCTGACTGTATCAGTCAGCATATGGTATTGGAGGTCTTAGATAGTGTCTGGGGTCGCTCTACACATGTATATAAGGAGGCTGGTCTGTGGGCTAAACACCCAGACTTAATAACATCGTTGATTTATATCCACTCTACTAGCTCAAGTCCCTCTGCTTTCCCCACTTCTTTCAAGTCATCCCAGCAGGTGAGTACTATAGTTTTGCGATAGTTTGCCATCCAATATTCGCTCATCTTTAC
Source organism: Terana coerulea (assembly GCA_024811115.1). NCBI lineage: Eukaryota > Fungi > Basidiomycota > Agaricomycetes > Polyporales > Phanerochaetaceae > Terana > Terana coerulea. The sequence continues at coordinate 6,340 of JAKOGH010000974.1, forward strand.
TTCAAAAGCCCGGCAAGGCGAAGTCTGTTGATTTCTGGTTCATTGACCTTTTCAAGATAGACCTCATTACCCAGCAGCCAAGTAAGCTGCAAGATGCTGGCACTGTCAACAATTTGATGCAAGTCCATGATTGGTGACTGGTGTATCAGGAGAACAGAAAGGATCGTGAGCAATATGGACATGAACAGTTCGACAATCAACTAAGAACAATCATATGGTTAGCACCATGGCTTATCAATCTGAGGTCTGAGCGCACTGGCAGCAAGCTTAACTGCAGTGGGATGACCCTGTAAGCTAAACAAACCAAATACAAAGCTCATTATGTATATTCAAGCGCTCCTTGACTACGTGCATGATGTGAATTGCTGTAGGACTAATTACACTTGTTGAATTCCTGGAGGTCCTATATACCCAAGACATAGTACCTATGGAGTCAATGTTAGTATACTCTCTACCACTATGCCTGCACACTTATCATACCATGCAACTGAAGCCAATGCTTTTCCAATGCTAAAATTAAGATCAGCAAGGTTGACATGAGTCAAATTTGAATTGTCTACAAAATCAAAAAAAGATCTTGCGTTAGGAATTTGTGTAAATAGAATGAACTTAGCAATTTACAAGATAAGTTGTAAAGTCAGCACACCTTGTCAACTCAACATTTCAGACAAGAACAGAAAGTCATTGCTCTCTGGAGAGTTTAGCGTAATATTTTGGGCTTTAATTATGATTAGAGATCTGATGAGTAGCCACACAAGGGTAAAGCCATAAAAGAGAGCCCTTACTCACCAAAATCACTAAAGGGTCCGTGTGAGGAAGAACATCGGGCTTCCAATTCTTCCACAGTGTGTATACAGGTGGTTGTGACAAATCTGACACCGGCTCCCGGATTTGCGGTAATACTTCAATAGAGTCATTACAGGGGTTGATATTATATGCAAGAAGCTGCACTGAGTTGACCATGAAGCTTCCTGAATATTCATGTCAGAAAAATATTTTGCAAAGCAATTTGTTAGCCTACCATTTATAGTATTACTTCCGGACCCGGCAGATAATGTGGGGTGTATTGCAAGAGAAGTTCCAACAAATCTAGAGGAGTTGAGTATAGGAACCCAAAAGAAACAATGAATGGATATGGGCAAATTGTTTCAATTGCACACACCAGAGAAGCTGCATTGCCAAAGCTCAAAGGAGTGTAAGCTATATATCAGTGTTGGTGAATATATTTTGCAAATATGGAAGAATATACAACTCAATGGCAGGCTGCTGAAAGTACCTGCGCTATTATAGATGAATATAAAAAGCTTCGAGTGCAGATCCCAAGCCAAAAATGAAGACCCAACTTGTGTTGCATTAGAAAGTGCTGCACAGTTTACCTCAAATGCGATGGCACAAACTGCTTGACACTCCCTATGAGTGGAAGGAACAGAGGGGATAATGTCATAAATAATATTGTCCTTCAGTCCGACGGTTGAAAATTCTCCAATGAACCAGAGCACATTATAGCTATAGACCATATCAGCATATTGTACTCTGCATACTCATACCAGTCTGCGCACTTATTCAGGTGAGTGTAATCTTGTTTATCATCTGTGCCTTTGCATATTGTGCTTTGTACAATTCTTGCAATGTTGCGTTGAAAGCTTCCACATGGAGTAAGCTGGGAAATGTGGTGTGTGAGATATAAACCCTGGAAAGATACATTCCAATGTGCAGGATACTGACAGCCGTGGTTGTAGCCTCTATCTGCTGTAAAGTTGCGAAGAAGCAAGAGCTAAAGCCCAACTGTGCCAAAGATTTATTGTGAGCGGCCGTGAGTGTTTGTCGGGTATACAGATTGTGTTGCAGGGCGAGCTGCTGGGTACTCAGTACACAAAATGCAACATACAGCTATTGAGAGGTCTAATGAGCATAGACGAAAATGCACGATGAAGTATACTGTGACATTACTGTCACAAAAGCTTGTAAGGACTGTTACAATTGTTGAAAATCTTAGGGTTGCTGAAGTGTTAAAGTCAAATACAAATGCCTGCTTGTAGTGATGCGAATATATGACAAAAATATAACATGTATAAGAATTAAGCCTATGTGTAAGCCTATGCATGTGTAAACACAACGATTGCAAGAAGATTGGGAGGTGGCCCCATCATGGTCTTGTATAGATGTCAAGTTGCACGACGCGAAAAGTAGTGAGCTTGTAGAAATATCCTCTTTCTTGTTTGGCGACCAAGAAAATCAGAGGAGACCATTTTCATGTTTTGTGCTATGGTGTACAGGCGGTGCTGTAAGAAAATGGGAACGTAACCTTTATGTAGTCTGACAGTGCAAGAACAAAGCTGTGCTCTGTTTACGCATCGAGTGTTAGTTGTATTGTTACCAACCTATCATTTGTTGAGAAATGGAAGGTGATTCTTTAGATTGGTTCCACTCGTTCACCACCACCGAGTGATAATGAGATTTTATAGTTTGTCAATTCCTGCAAACTAAGACAAAAGTCAAGCCTTATCTACAAGTGTGTCCACTACTATGACCATTCACATCAGTTGGAGCTTTCCGTCCTACCAGAGTAGTGTGTTTAAGCACTTCACCTGTTTCAGGAATCTGATAGCTGAATCCAGGACTTACCTGAACAAAATATGGAATCCTATCTGATGTCAGTGTTGTGAGTCCCCACCTAATGAAGTGAGAGATGAGGTCTCAATAGTGATGTTTGGATCACAATATGACTGATATGAGAGATAAGTGGATGCAGAAGGCGTGTAATAAGAGCAAAGGTTATTGAATTATGCAGCACAATGCCTATTCAAATGTGCAAAGTCAAAGTTCCCTTTCACCTGGAACTTCAGCAGCTTCAGTGCTGTTTTATCTTCACGCACTGCTATCTCCACCATTCATCTGCCTTTTACCCACCCCAACTGTGCAAAACTACCACAAATGACGTACACCCAAAGAGGAGCATATTCTGTACCAGAGCTTGTGTTCACACCGCATTCCTTGGAAAAGCAGCCGTTGCATGGTCTCCGAGGCCATCCCGTCCACAGTGTGAGCTCCTGGGAGTCACTGTGGAGGTCCGAAGACATTGGCCAAAAGCTTTCCAACTTGAGGGCAGGGCTGAGACACTGTCGAGTTGCATAGTACTGAGCATACTGTACTGGACGTGGTATCAATGAGCCTCCAGTGGTACGCTGGGTCATTGAAAACTGGTAGTGGTGCCATGTCCGATGAGCCAGCGTGTCTAATGATTTGACAGTGTCTGTGTCTTCTGATTTGTTAGAGGAGCTACTTGTATTCTCGCCTCAAGACCACGTCTCACATAGACATGAGGATTTTGCAGTGTTTGATTGTTAAGTGACAATGAGCATTGGTGAAAGGCTAAAGGGTAAGTCACGCACTTTGTCAACTGCTGCAGATCACTTAAGCCAGCCCTGCATTGCTCTCTCAGCCTCTTTGCAAGCTTTAGCAACTGCAAAATAATGTTGTTCGACATCAGTCTGAGCTGCGCATGTCTTTGTTATTCACTTTGATTTCTTACAGAAAGGTGAGAGTAAGAATTAAGCACTTTGTGAGGGCTACTGGATGCACCATAACAATCTCCACGACTTTCAAACTAACGCCACTAATATGCTTCGACACACGAAAAGAGTATCGGCAGCCTTCAAAACATTTGAGAGCATCCAGCGAGTTTGAGCAATCATGCTAGCCCATGCAGAGAGCAGAGACAAGTTCTGGAAGTGCCCAAAGGATGCCGAGCCCATATTGACTGCATCAGTGGCACTACAACAGCAAAATCCAGAAAATAGAGCGTGGAAATGTTACGGCTGTTTCAGATTATAATGAGAAGTGCTGTTTTTTCGCGCACAAGGACCTTCCAAAATGGTAACTTTCGACTCCTTGCCACAGCCTGCTGCACGCACCATCCCTTCAATATTGCCCAGAATATGGAGATACTACAAATATGACTTCTATGAGCATGTGTTATATATTTTATTTCATTTTCCCTGCACATGAGTTTCATGCTCACTGCAAATCTAGTCAATTGCACATTTTGCCCTACTTGTACACAACTCAAATTCTGAATGTCAGATTGATGCTTTTGCCAGTTTTAGTTATACAAAATGACATGTAGATATGCTTGAGAACCTTCTCCGCATTTTGGCACTCACTACAAGCATTGTTCCTGAGATGCACACAGCTCAGTTGGAAGGCAGAGTCGGAAGATTGCTTTTTAAAGGTTCTTGCATGCGAAAAAAAGGCACTTCTCATTATAACTCGAAACAGCTGTAAGTTCTGCAAATGGTGTGACTCTGACTTGAGCATGGTCGACAGGCCGCCTAGCTGCTCTATACTTTGTAGCTATGGACTACATACAAATTTGCGTTTTTGCTCAGATACTTACTTATATTGTTTACTCTCCGCAAAAGTTGAATATTGAGCGCAATACTTAAATCACAGTGAGGGAAATAGCATGAGTAAGATGTTTTATTACATTACTCTAGCTACCATCTACTAGGTACAACTTAAATGAATATATTCAATATGAGGGTCGAGTTGACTTATACTGTACATTATTGACCTGACAGGGGCCGGTTGTAACTGTGACAGTTTTGCAACGATCTGGATGAGCAGCGGCAGAGTCGGGCCTGTGACATGCTTCTAGAAACTGGTGGTGAGCGGGCTATCTAGAGCTAAATTTGGTGTTTAATCACCATTTGACTATTGTTGTGCAGCATCTACTACTGAATACACTATTCAAGGGCATCAAGTGGGAAAGAAGGCTCATTGCGCGCAGGCCGAAAGTTTGGGGTAAGGACTTACCTGTCACAAACCAGCAGACCCTCTGTGACCGGTGACAAAACCTAGATAGCGATAGCGGGACCCCCGCGACATGCGACACCCTGTCAGGTTATTAATCTACAGTAGATGCGCGATTGAATTTATTCCAGGGCTTCCTTTGACTCGTTAAACAAATGTTTGCCGACTTGGTTCACCGCGCGGCGAAGTTCGCTCATCTCCATTTCAAAAAGCCCAGCATGATAGAGTGTCCATAGCTCTGGCTTCTCAACTTTCACAATATGGTATTCATTGCCAAGCAGCCAGGTTATCTGCAAGACGCCCACGCTGTTGATATGAAACGGGATTGTGAGCGACAGAGGCTGAAGGATTAGAACAAGGGACAAGATCATGAGCAAGACAGATGAGATCAGTTCTATAATAAGCTAAAGGTTGACAGAGTCTCGACAGTATAAATGTGCCAACCAGAGCTCACCAGTGGTAGGCTTAGTTAGAGTAGGAGTACAAATGAGCCCAATGAATCGATATAGTATGCAAACTGTCACTTACATTCAGATGCTTCGACAACGCTTTGGCTGTGAATTACCACATAAGCGACATTGACAAACACTGGTGCTTTCCCCAATGTCCCGTAGACTTGAGCCATACCTAGATGCTAGCTGCAGAACATATTCTTATTCTTGGTAATCTGCACACCTACTTCTATACCATGCGACTGATGCCAAAGCCTTTCCAATACTTATATTCAGGTCGGCGAGATGGATACGTGTTGAATTAGTAGCATTCTGTGGTAAAATATCCGACATTACAAATCTGGATAAGAGTTCATGGGTTAGCATTGAGCAACAGTGAGTTTAAGATGAGGTCGCCATGCCTTGTGAGCGCACATCTCTGAGGAAGACAAGAAGTCATTGCTCTGAGGAGAGTTTGTGATGTTTTGAGCCTCGCGTATGGAGTCGGTAGGCATAAGTAAGTCACCCAGTTGGGTATCATCGCGAGGCACTCACCACAATTGCCGAAGGTCTGCGGAGAGGCTGGACGCTTGTTGTCCAATTTTTCCACACGGTATCACGGCCGCCAGTGGGCGAGGCAACTCGATGCCTGGTTCTCAAGTCTCCGGCCGGAATGCTTACGATAAAAGCTCGTAGACGCTGATATCACATGCAAGCAGTCAGAACGAATGAATGACAACGGGTCTAAATGTTGACATTAGCACTTATCTCAGATGTTAAGCAAACAGCCCACCATTTAGAGTGCTTTGCACCCAGTGGTTAATACAGGCCGATCCGCAGGGTGTTCCCAGCAACCCCATTGTAGTCGATGATCGGGATCCAGGACGACGATACGCCTGTAAGCGCCCTGAGCGGAAACCCGAAATTGCCTTTTTCGTCACCACGCTCTACGATCGCCTATAGACCCCGACACCACCCCGAAGCACCGAGCCACTGACGCCCCGAACTACTCTCCCGAGATTCCTTTAACGGCGCCCTCCGTCACGCCAGTCCAGAGCCTGTGCAGTCCCCGCAACAGAAAAGGCCACTAGTCCAGCATGCGCCATGTCAGCCCCGCGAGCTCCCCGCCCCGGACTTAGGCACGTACCTAACTACGACCAAGACAGCGACACTGCGTTGTGCGCCGCCCACAAGTCTTTTCCAGCGCACGGACGGCATTCGACCTGGCCCCGCACCGTGTTTCATGGGTGTGCTCGGTGCCCGTGTGGCGCACGGCATATCCTTGGTTAGTGTGATCCCGACCGGTCTTTCCTTATCTGTACTCACTTTTATCCAAACCACTTTTATTCTCTCTGACGCGCCCATTAGCTCTACCAGCAGGCACGAGCCCGTATAAATACTCCGCAGACATACTTTCTGCAAATACAAGTTACCTTTCCCCTCTTCACGCCGCCACGCGTTGACTACAAGTACATTGGTGCTTCTTGCAGATCCCGCCCGCCCACTGTGCCCGCCGTCGTCGGGCTGGGCCTGACTCAACTTCGAGTCTTGCCCGGTCCCCTGCACGTCATCCCCCAAGTCTCTCAGCTTCTGCTCTCTCTCTGTCCCCCATGCACCCGCCGCCCGACCATTACCTCCCGAGGTCTCCGGTCTCGACTCCTGCTGGCACTTCCGCCGCAGAGCCAAGCGACGTCCCCACTCACACACATAAACCGCTCTCCGACTCCTGCTTTGGCCCGAGCCCGCTGTCTGTGGGCTAGTGTTGGGTGTCGCACCCGAGGCGCGCGCAGCGGATCAACGAAACATAAATGGAGCTGACAGGCTGCAAGGCCCTGTGCTGCAGAGGTGCACGCTGGTGCAAATGCATCGCCAGTGGCTGAGAGCGGCGTAGCTGCTTGCTTATATTAGTAATACGACTAAGTAGTTGAGAGGCGCACACGACTCAAAGGTAGCTGCCAGAAGTGCCTTTCAAATCATAGTTGAACTCGAATTTCTGCGAGCCTACAATGTCCATGGGAAGAGCCGGTCTGCTCGGCATCGGGAAGCGCTGCGCACCACTTCAAAAGTGACCGCGCTGACCTCGACCTGTCCCACAGCAGAGGGCACGGAAGGAATAATGTCGTACACTGTGTTGTCTATAAGCCAATGGTCGGAAATTCTCCAACAAAACGCAGGACGTCATAGCTGCACATTCACATATCAGTGTACTGCGGTCTGCATCTTTACCAGCTTCAAGCACTTACTCAGGCAATGATACACTGTTAACCAGCGCCCGCACATGTTGTGTGATTTTTTTTTGGTCTCCTTTGTTTTACGTCTGTCAGGGATATCCCTATGGTGGACGTATATGTCGCGATTCATACAGCATCGGTATTGTGTTGTCAAGGCAACCGCATGGTGTAGAAGTGCAGCGCCTATAGCGGCGTACACTCCTACCGAGGCCTAGAGGAAGCTAGGATGGTTACTCACCTGATAGGCTGGTTTGGATACTCAAAGGTGGGCTGAGAGTTGTTAGAGTCTTGTTAGAGTATGGCGCAGAGGGCTGCCTTATATACAATACAGGGTGGCTGTACTACAAACAGACACAAATAGGTACCAGGACAATAGACAATAGGCATCGTCATGGTGGATCCTGGTAGAACAATAGAGAAGATGTGAGCAGAGCGCTTACGGCGTCTATCTGACTCAACACATGGAATAGGCTGGGAAAGGTGATGTGTAGCACGTACACCCCGGAGAGATACATGCCGATCAGCAGGACGCCGAATGCGGCAGTTGTAAGCTGTATCTGCTGTATAATCGCGGAGATGGACGAGCCGAGGCCCAGCCACGCAGAAGCCTTGTCATGAATCGCCGTGAGTGTCTGTCGAGTGCGAAGATCACGCTGCAGGGCGAGTTGCTGGGTGCACAACACACAGATTGCAACGTAGAGCTACGAAATCTTCGGTGAGCGTGCGTGGGGCGCAAAACTGAGATTGACCATACCGTCCCAAAGGCTTGCGTAATAACTATCACGATTGTCGGAAATCTCAAGTTTGCGGAGGTGTCGAAGTTGACCACCAACGCTTGCCCATAATGATGCGAGTATACGATAAACAAGGCCACATGAATGAGGATCAAGCCTACATGCAGGACTGCACGTGTAAACACGGCGGTTCCGTGAAGACTCGACGCTTCCATCTTCGTCTGGCGCCGACGATAGGTGGGGGAAGAGGGGAGTAGTGGACTTGTGGTGTGGTCCGCTTCCTCCTTCAAGTTCCCAGCAGGTTGAAAGCTAGCCATCGTTGTGTTCTGTGCTGAAGTGTACTTTCGTCAGGAGGATCTAAAACTCAAAAATGCGAAAGTGAGGGTGTATATATGACTGGCAGAAGGCCGCTGATTGAGGGGGAAAGAGGCTCTGTTTTACCCACGCACGGCCGTAGTACGTGAACTGTTGACGTACACCACGTGTTGGTCGTGTAGCTATCAATCTATCGTAGTCGAGGATATGAACGACTGATATCCGGATCTGCCATACGGTGCCCTGCCAACCATAAGATCATCAGCAAGTATTAAAGTTAAGCGGATCCTGCAAGACCAACAATATAAGGGCAGCACTTCACTTGCCACCTTGTTGATATGGCCATTTGCATTGCCCGCGCTCTAACATCGAGAGTTTGCCTAGCAGAACGTCGTGATGCAGCACTCAGAATCCGAAGAGCAGAATCTAGACTGATCCGGTCAACAGAACCTTATCAAGAATGTTCAGTACTCTCGGTCAGCGAAGGTAACAGGCGGAGTACTTACGCGTATTGGTGTTGATCTCAATCTACACAATGTCAGATTGGAGACTCGTGTTTGCAAGACCTCCAATCGCAGTGCTGGAGACCAAAGTAAATTATATTGCACGGCGAGACCCCTACTTTGATGTACAAGGGTCAAAGTCCCCTTTCCCCGGAACCTTGGCAATCCAAATGCTGTTTCGTCTTCACGCACCGTCATCTCTACTATCCCGCCTTCCTTCCACCCGCTAACCAACTGCGGCACGACCACGAGCGACGTGCACCCAGAGAGGAGCACATCGCGCACCAACTTGTGCTCGCGTTGCATCCCAAGGAAAAGTAGCCGTTGCATGGTCTCCGAGGCCGTCCCCGTCCGTAGGGTGAGCTCCCGGGAGTCGCTGTGGAGGTCCGAAGATATTGGCCGAGAGCCTTCCAGCTCGGGCGGGAGCAATGACAGCGTCGAGTCGTACAGTATCGGACATACTGTACCAGATACTGCGTCGACGAGTCTCCAGTGGCAAGCCGGGTCGTTGAAGCTGGTGGCAGGCGCCATGTCGACTATACTGGTGGTTCTGGCTTCGCAAAGTAACTTTCCGGAGCCTAAGTTCCTTAAAGCGAAGCCGCCGTTTCGCGGAAGGACCTTCCACATGTGACATACATTTGTTGGGTCGAAGGCGCCAGAGTTCACGGCAATGTGCCTCCAACCCCAGTGATCCAACGTCGCCGGCTTCCCAGGCCAAGGGCCGGCAACGACCGCGAACATGTCGTCGTATCTGTCGGTCTCTTGCGACGTGTGCACAAAGTGCCAGGTGCTGGCGGTGGCGGCGTCCGACTGCAGTATGACGTTCGAGCCGCGGTTGCGATCGGGTAGGATGGTTGCATACCGACCGGACGACATGTTCTGCAGGCGGAACTCCCGGCGGACAAGACTGAAATTTGAGGGTTCCAGAGTCACTGGACGGAGAGGTGGACGGGGATGAGCGGCGGAGGTGGGGAAACGGACGAGAGCCCATTCTTGGGCTGCCGAGGGTCCGTCAGGGTTGAGAGGGACCGTGTGGAGATACTCGCAGTTGCCGCCAGCGGGACAGTTGCCGGTGAGAACCGAACCAGGGCCATAGCTGCGAATCATGCAGTAGTCTAGCCTGTATAAGTGGTATATTCGTGAATTATCCAAGTGACAGGATAGCAGTACGCACGAGTTCGTCGGCCTGGTACCATAGAAGCCCCATGTCTGGTTCATCCCTCCATGCGCTGATTGACAAATTATCTGAGTGCCCGCTTCCGTCGATCCGCACCATACATCAAGGACAGCACCGGTTGCCAAGTTCCGGATTGTGTATTCAAGGTCTTTTCCTCCTCTCGAGTAGACTGTCCAAAGCTGGTATGACGATATGTCTTCGCGGAACGTGGCGACATACGCGTGAACATATGACGGAGACGGCTTTTTGTGCTCGGTTTCGATGACGCGGTCGTTGCCAGCATTTCGTATCAGGTAGATGCCTTCGGGTATATGTAGCGGAGTGTTTGTCACCAGGGTAGGGCGTGGCTAGATAGGAATCAGACCAATAATGTGTAACAGGTATTCAGACTATCTACCGATAGTGATATATTGGCCAGCTGTTGGGCCATTTGCTGATGCGCTATGCGGAGGCTAACGCTAGATTGAATCTTCATACATAGCCAATTAGTGATGAACCGGAAGGAGCAGCTTCGCTGGCGCACCTCAAAGATTTGGAAGGCATGTGTGAGCTGAGTATCAAGTGACTTCACGGCTTCCGCGTCTTCGGACTTGTTCAAGTATTTCTTGTACGATCTGCGCGTTGCCAGTTCTTGTGTGAATGTGAGAATCTCGGTCATAGTCCTGCGAGTTCCAACGTCTTCTTCAGCGCCTGCAAATCTGCTGAGAAGTTGGGTACGCACTCGTGCAGGTGTTGAAGGTCGTTCTCGAGTTGTCCGCGGATGCTGTCTGCAGCGCCCTCGCATGATCGAGCGACCGCAATGATGATGTCCTTCGCTCGCAGACCGAGCTTGCGCAGAGCTTCATTTGTGGATTGAACTTCCTGTGAAAGGGAGAGAGGTGAGGTTATACACGCAGTGCATACGACAGCAAGTGGACGCACCTCCATGACCTCAATGATCTTAACTCCAACACTTGCGATGTACTTCACGCATGGCAGCGTATCTACGGCCTCCAAGACATCCTTCAACGCGCCCAATGCTGCACCCGAGGTACTGATGAGGGTGCTGGTCGAGGATTTCGGTGAGGTGACAAGATCGCGGACCGATGAGAAACTGGAAGACGACGAGGAGGAGTGGGAAGGACGAGTCGAGAAAGGGATCGGCGGACTATACGGCGCTCTGTCGCTCATGCTAAACAACCTGTAAAGTAGCAAGAGTCAGAAGGATATCGTTGCCAAAGAAAGCACAAGCTGGCCTGTAGGAAGGCGGTGCTCTAAGCCATTGTGCAGCGTTTTGGCGGCTGCGAGCTGCGCTATTGATGCGTTCTTGGTGCGTTGATGGCATGGTGACCAAGCATTTCCAGGACTCTAGGATTGAATGCAAGCTCGTCGGAAGATCTGAGAAATGGGTTATGCCGGATGCTATAGAAGATACAGCACAGTATACGCCAGAGGCCTGAGGCTTGAGCCTGCAGAGTGGATGGTGGTTGAGTCGAAGGAAAGAAGCTGCAAACAGGTCAAGCGGCAAACGCCACGAAGCAAGGCGCCAAAAACAATCATGGCCGTGTGAACGCTGGATGCATAACCCGTCGGTGTCTTCGAACACACTGATATTCTAAGCCATACACCAAGGGTAATAATATACAGGTAGACTGTTAAGGTAACCGCGCTTTCGAAGCCTATCGGGCTCCTACTGCTCATGGTGACCGGTGTATGCCAGTATCCGAAGCATTGAACACTTATCATCAAAAAGTACGGTATACTTAAAAGTCTGCCTGGGGAGACTGCGGTCTACTACCGAACGCATCCTAAGCTCTATGCTTCGCGCACCACCTATTGCCCTCCGCTGTGCATACACAGTAGAA
>JAKOGH010000975.1:0-16320 GCA_024811115.1 Terana coerulea
GATTTGTTGGGAAACTTTTTATATCCTCTTCTCGAAGCCATGTCTTGCATAAACGCAAGAATCTCATGCATAGTTCTATGGCAGGTCATAATTGGTATTGGTATATAAGCGTAAGGGACAGATGGCGCACTCTGTTAGTTGTTGTAGATCACTCAAGCTGCCCTTGGATTGCCCTAGCCCCTCTGCAAGCTTGTGCGACCATAGAACAATGTTGTTCGACCTCAGTCCAAGCTGCATACATTTTCATTATTCGCTTTAATTCCTATATGTAGGTGAAAGTAAGATTCAAGCATATTGTGAGTGAGGGATACTGGACGCACCTCGATAATCTCCATGGCTTTCATACCTACGCCTGCGATGTACCTAACATATAGCAGAGTATTAGCAGCCTCCAGATGTCCTTGAGAGCATCAAGGGCTATGCTCAACAAGTTCACCACTGTGCTGCTTCGCAAGCTTGGCGAACAAATGATATTTCGAAGAGATGAGAAGCCAGAGTTTGAGGACACTCCTGGCGTGAAGCTGGGTGCTGAGAGGAGAGTGGGAGGCGACAGGTCAGCCATTGTGGGAGGTAGTCTTTGAAGAGAAGTGAGTGGGAATGGCATAGTGGTATATAGTGCGGGGGTGGGAGCTGCGCCCAGAGTAGTTGGTGGTGCTGCTAATCATCGCTGAAGCCTTTTCGTCGAGTGATCTGGATGGTCACCAATCAGCACAGCTGATGTCACCACTGCGTCTTAATAAAAGGTTGAATGAATAGTTGCTGACATTAGAGGCTTCAAGGGTGGACCGAAGCTTAGAGATTAGGTGATTATAGAGGGCGGACACAAGTGACCCGGAAACACCCACGCGAATGAACAACACATCAAAGGTGGAACACCACAATGGTGTTACAGGTCCAAAATAGAGCATAAGAATTACTGCCACATACTTAGCACTATCTTTGCACCTCCCAAACCTGGGCTGAGTATCTCTGTCCCTGACAGACAGAGAGAAGGTGCAATTGCACTATTAAGTAACATGTGAGTACATACAGATAGCGGTTAGTGGATCAGATATTATCATTTGATTAACACAGGTACCAGTTCAACACGCTGTGATGTTAGCTCTATGGTACTACTACTTACTTAGTATTGGCAAAATGTCTCAAGAGCTACTCTAGTAATCATCTACAACACTACTCTAAGAGAGAGAGAAAACCAACTTACATGGGCTTCGCACCAAAGGTGATACTCAGTCTTTCAGTTACATTGCACTCAGCGATTTGGATATGGTCCAGCAATTGTACTGAATTCTTGGAATAATTGGCAAGCTAGTTTGTGTCACAAATTTCCCTCAGTGCTAGTTTACAGCGCTTAGAGTGTAACATCAAGTCATGGGACATGTCACCAAGTTGTCACACAGTGTTACAAGATGCTAGATCAGTTTACCATATGCTTGTCGCATGGACAACAGGATATGCCTTATACGGACATAGGATCCAGGACTCAGGTCTGGAACTGTTCTGGACTATGACCTCAGTATGATGTCAGTATGACATCATGGACTGGTGAGTGTACAGTAGCTCGATTAGGACATCTAGATAGTGTTGATGTTAGCATGATAGCTAGGTCAGATTTGATAAGGGAGTTAAAGCGGTGGTATGCTCTGGAGCCTTAGTCAGACGTCACCCTGACTGTATCAGTCAGCATATGGTATTGAGGTCTTAGATAGTGTCTGGGGGTCACCTACACATGTATATAAGGAGGCTGGTCTGTGGGCTAAACACCCAGACTTAATAACATCGTTGATTTATATCCACTCTACTAGCTCTACTCAAGTCCCTCTGCTTTCCCCACTTCTTTCAAGTCATCCCAGCAGGTGAGTACTATAGTTTTGTGATAGTTTGCCATCCAATATTCGCCTTCATCTTTACTTCAAAAAGCCCGGCAAGGCGAAGTCTGTTGATTTCTGGTTCATTGACCTTTTCAAGATAGACCTCATTACCCAGCAGCCAAGTAAGCTGCAAGATGCTGGCACTGTCAACAATTTGATGCAAGTCCATGATTGGTGACTGGTGTATCAGGAGAACAGAAAGGATCGTGAGCAATATGGACATGAACAGTTCGACAATCAACTAAGAACAATCATATGGTTAGCACCATGGCTTATCAATCCGAGGTCTGAGCGCACTGGCAGCAAGCTTAACTGCGCGGGATGACCCTGTAAGCTAAACAAACCAAATACAAAGCTCATTATGTATATTCAAGCGCTTCCCCGACTACTGTGATGATGTAATTGCTGTAGGACTAATTACACTTGTTGAATTCCTGGAGGTCCTATATACCCAAGACATAGTACCTATGGAGTCAATGTTAGTATACTCTACCACTATGCCTGCACACTTATCATACCATGCAACTGAAGCCAATGCTTTTCCAATGCTAAAATTAAGATCAGCAAGGTTGACATGAGTCAAATTTGAATTGTCTACAAAATCAAAAAAGATCTTGCGTTAGGAATTTGTGTAAATAGAATGAACTTAGCAATTTACAAGATAAGTTGTAAAGTCAGCACACCTTGTCAACTCCAACATTTCAGACAAGAACAGAAAGTCATTGCTCTCTGGAGAGTTTAGCGTAATATTTTGGGCTTTAATTATGATTAGAGATCCGATGAGTAGCCACACAAGGGTAAAGCCATAAAAGAGAGCCCTTACTCACCAAAATCACTAAAGGGTCCGTGTGAGGAAGAACATCGGGCTTCCAATTCTTCCACAGTGCTGTATAGCTAGTTGTGACAAATCTGACACCGGCTCCCGGATTTCGCGTGTAATACTTCAATAGAGTCATTACAGGGGTTGATATTATATGCAAGCTGCACTGAGTTGACCATGAAGCTTCCTGAATATTCATGTCAGAAAAATATTTTGCAAAGCAATTTGTTAGCCTACCATTTATAGTATTACTTCCGGACCCGCAGATAATGTGGGTGTATTGCAAGAGAAGTTCCAACAAATCTAGAGGAGTTGAGTATAGAACCCAAAAAGAAACAATGAATGGATATGGGCAAATTGTTTCAATTGCACACACCAGAGAAGCTGCATTGCCAAAGCTCAAAGGAGTGTAAGCTATATATCAGTGTTGGTGAATATATTTTGCAAATATGGAAGAATATACAACTCAATGGCAGGCTGCTGAAAGTACCTGCGCTATTATAGATGAATATAAAAAGCTTCGAGTGCAGATCCCAAGCCAAAATGAAGACCCAACTTGTGTTGCATTAGAAAGTGCTGCACAGTTTACCTCAAATGCGATGGCACAAACTGTGACACTCCCTATGGTGGAAGGAACAGAGGGATAATGTCATAAATAATATTGTCCTTCAGTCCGACGGTTGAAAATTCTCCAATGAACCAGAGCACATTATAGCTATAGACCATATCAGCATATTGTACTCTGCATACTCATACCAGTCTGCGCACTTATTCAGGTAGTGTAATCTTGTTTATCATCTGTGCCTTTGCATATTGTGCTTTGTACAATTCTTGCAATGTTGCGTTGAAAGCTTCCATGGAGTAAGCTGGGAAATGTGGTGTGTGAGATATAAACCCTGGAAAGATACATTCCAATGTGCAGGATACTGACAGCCGTGGTTGTAGCCTCTATCTGCTGTAAAGTTGCGAAGAAGCAAGAGCTAAAGCCCAACTGTGCCAAAGATTTATTGTGAACGGCCATGAGTGTTTGTCGGTATACAGATTGTGTTGCAGGGCGAGCTGCTGGGTACTCAGTACACAAAATGCAACATACAGCTATTGAGAGGTCTAATGAGCATAGACGAAAATGCACGATGAAGTATACTGTGACATTACTGTCACAAAAGCTTGTGTAAGGACTGTTACAATTGTTGAAAATCTTAGGGTTGCTGAAGTGTTAAAGTCAAATACAAATGCCTGCTTGTAGTGATGCGAATATATGACAAAAAATATAACATGTATAAGAATTAAGCCTATGTGTAGCCTATGCATGTGTAAACACAACGATTGCAAGAAGATTGGGAGGTGGCCCCATCATGGTCTTGTATAGATGTCAAGTTGCACGACGCGAAAAGTAGTGAGCTTGTAGAAATATCCTCTTTCTTGTTTGGCGACCAAGAAAATCAGAGGGAGACCATTTTCATGTTTTGTGCTATGGTGTACAGGCGGTGCTGTAAGAAAATGGGAACGTAACCTTTATGTAGTCTGACAGTGCAAGAACAAAGCTGTGCTCTGTTTACGCATCGAGTGTTAGTTGTATTGTTACCAACCTATCATTTGTTGAGAAATGGAAGGTGATTCTTTAGATTGGTTCCACTCGTTCACCACCACCGAGTGATAATGAGATTTTATAGTTTGTCAATTCCTGCAAAACTAAGACAAAAGTCAAGCCTTATCTACAAGTGTGTCCACTACTATGACCATTCACATCAGTTTGGAGCTTTCCGTCCTACCGAGTAGTGTGTTTAAGCACTTCACCTGTTTCAAGGGAATCTGATAGCTGAATCCAGGACTTACCTGAACAAAATATGGAATCCTATCTGATGTCAGTGTTGTGAGTCCCCACCTAATGAAGTAGAGATGAGGTCTCAATAGTGATGTTTGGATCACAATAATGACTGATATGAGAGATAAGTGGATGCAGAAGGCGTGTAATAAGAGCAAAGGTTATTGAATTATGCAGCACAATGCCTATTCAAATGTACAAAGGTCAAAGTTCCCTTTCACCTGGAACTTCAGCAGCTTCAGTGCTGTTTTATCTTCACGCACTGCTATCTCCACCATTCCACCTGCCTTCTACCCACCCACCAACTGCAAAACTACCACAAATGACGTACACCCAAAGAGGAGCATATTCTGTACCAGCTTGTGTTCACACCGCATTCCTTGGAAAAGCAGCCGTTGCATGGTCTCCGAGGCCATCCCCGTCCACAGTGTGAGCTCCTGGGAGTCACTGTGGAGGTCCGAAGACATTGGCCAAAAGCTTTCAACTTCAGGCAGGAGCTGAGACACTGTCGAGTTGCATAGTACTGAGCATACTGTACTGGACGTGGTATCAATGAGCCTCCAGTGGTACGGCTGGGTCATTGAAAACTGGTAGTGGTGCCATGTCGATATATGAGCCAGCGTGTCTAATGATTTGACAGTGTCTGTGTCTTCTGATTTGTTAAGGAGCTACTTGTATTCTCGCCTCAAGACCACGTCTCACATAGACATGAGGATTTTGTGCATGATTTTGATGTTAAGTGACAATGAGCATTGGTGAAAGGCTACAAAGGGTAAGTCACGCACTTTGTCAACTGCTGCAGATCACTCTTAAGCCAGCCCTGCATTGCTCTCTCAGCCTCTTTGCAAGCTTTAGCAACTGCAAAAATAATGTTGTTCGACATCAGTCTGAGCTTCGCGCATGTCTTTTGTTATTCACTTTGATTTCTTTATGTAAAGGTGAGAGTAAGAATTAAGCACTTTGTGAGGGCTACTGGATGCACCACGACAATCTCCATGACTTTCAAACTAACGCCACTAATATGCTTGACACACGAAGAGTATCGGCAGCCTTCAAAACATCTTTGAGAGCATCCAAGCGAGTTTGAGCAATCATGCTAGCCCATGCAGAGCGGAGCAGAGACAAGTTCTGGAAGTGCCCAAAGGATGCCGAGCCCATATTGACTGCATCAGTGGCACTACAACAGCAAAATCCAGAAAATAGAAGCGTGGAAATGTTACGGCTGTTTCAGATTATAATGAGAAGTGCTGTTTTTCTTGCGCACAAGGACCTTCCCAAAATGGTAACTTTCGACTCCTTGCCACAGCCTGCTGCACGCACCATCCCTTCAATATTGCCCCAGAATATGGAGATACTACAAATATGACTTCTATGAGCATGTGTTATATATTTTATTTCATTTTCCCTGCACATGAGTTTCATGCTCACTGCAAATCTAGTCAATTGCACATTTTGCCCTACTTGTACACAACTCAAATTCTGAATGCGTCAGATTGATGCTTTTGCCAGTTTTAGTTATACAAAAATGACATGTAGATATGCTTGAGAACCTTCTCCGCATTTTGGCACTCACTACAAGCATTGTTCCTGAGATGCACACAGCTCAGTTGGAAGGCAAGAGTCGGAAGATTGCTTTTTTAGAAAGGTTCTTGCATGCGAGAAAAAAAAGGCACTTCTCATTATAACTTGGAAACAGCTGTAAGTTCTGCAAATGGTGTGACCTCTGACTTGAGCATGGTCGACAGGCCGCCTAGCTGCTCTATACTTTGTAGCTATGGACTACATACAAATTTGCGTTTTTGCTCAGATACTTACTTATATTGTTTACTCTCCGCCAAAAGTTGAATATTGAGCGCAATACTTAAATCACAGTGAGGGAAATAGCATGAGTAAGATGTTTTATTACATTACTCTAGCTACCATCTACTAGGTACAACTTAAATGAATATATTCAATATGGGGTCGAGTTGACTTATACTGTACATTATTGACCTGACAGGGGCCGGTTGTAACTGTGACAGTTTTGCAACGATCTGGATGAGCAGCGGCAGAGTCGAGGGCCTGTGACATGCTTCTAGAAACTGGTGGTGAGCGGGCTATCTAGAGCTAAATTTGGTGTTTAATCACCATTATTTGACTATTGTTGTGCAGCATCTACTATGAATACACTATTCAAGGGGCATCAAGTGGGAAAGAAGGCTCATTCGCGCCGCAGGTCCGAAAGTTTGGGGTAAGGACTTACCTGTCACAAACCAGCAGACCCCTCTGTGACCGGTGACAAAAACCTAGATAGCAGATAGGCGGGACCCCCTGTGACATGTGACACCCTGTCAGGTTATTAATCTACAGTAGATGCGCGATTGAATTTATTCCAGGGCTTCCTTTGACTCGTTAAACAAATGTTTGCCGACTTGGTTCACCGGCGCGAAGTTCGCTCATCTCCATTTCAAAAAGCCCAGCATGATAGAGTGTCCATAGCTCTGGCTTCTCAACTTTCACAATATGGTATTCATTGCCAAGCAGCCAGGTTATCTGCAAGACGCCCACGCTGTTGATATGAAAACGGGATTGTGTAGCAGACAGAGGCTGAAGGATTAGAACAAGGGACAAGATCATGAGCAAGACAGATGAGATCAGTTCTATAATAAGCTAAAGGTTGACAGAGTCTCGACAGTATAAATGTGCCAACCAGAGCTCACCAGTGGTAGGCTTAGTTAGAGTAGGAGTACAAATGAGCCCAATGAATCGATATAGTATGCAAACTGTCACTTACATTCAGATGCTTCTTGACAACGTTTGCTGTAATTACCACATAAGCGTGATTATTGACAAACACTGGTGCTTTCCCCAATGTCCCGTAGACTTGAGCCATACCTAGATGCTAGTGAGAACATATTCTTATTCTTGGTAATCTGCACACCTACTTCTATACCATGCGACTGATGCCAAAGCCTTTCCAATACTTATATTCAGGTCGGCGAGATGGATACGTGTTGAATTAGTAGCATTCTGTGGTAAAATATCCGACATTACAAATCTGGATAAGAGTTCATGGGTTAGCATTGAGCAACAGTGAGTTTAAGTATGAGGTCGCCATGCCTTGTCAGAGCAGACATCTCTGAGGAAGACAAGAAGTCATTGCTCTGAGGAGAGTTTAGGGTGATGTTTTGAGCACTTGTGTATGGAGCTGGTAGGCATAAGTAAGTCACCCAGTTGGGTATCATTGTGAGGCACTCACCACAATTGCCAGAAGGTCTGTGAGAGGCTGGGCGCTTGTTGTCCAATTTTTCCACATGGGGTCGGCCGCCAGTGGGTGAGGCAACTCTGATGCTGGTTCTCAAGTCTCCGGCCGAAATGCTTATGATAAAGTTGTAGACGTTGATATCACATGCAAGCAGTTGTAACGAATGAATGACAACGGGGTCTAAATGTTGACATTAGCACTTATCTCAGATGTTAAGCAAACAGCCCACCATTTAGAGGTTTGGACCCAGTGGTTAATACAGGGCTGATCTGCAGGGTGTTCCCAGCAACCCCATTGTAGTTGATGATTGGGATCCAGGACGATACGCTGGTAAGCGCCCGAGCGCGGAAACCCCGAAATTGCCTTTTTCGTCACCACGCTCTACGATCGCTCTAGGACCCTGACACCACCCCCGAAGCACCGGAGCCATTGACGTCCCCCGAACTACTCTCCCGAGATATTCAGAACGCATGGCCCTCCGTCACGTCAGTCCAGAGCCTGTGCAGTCCCTCGCAACAGGCAGTGCGGTCACCAGTCCGAAAGATGCGGGCCATGTCAGCCCCGGCGAGCTCCTGCCCTGGACTTAGGCACGTACCTAACTATGACCAAGACAGCGACACTGCGTTGTGCGCCGCCCCACAAGTCTTTCCGCTCAGAGCACGGACGGCACTCCGACCTGGCCCCGCACCGTGTTTCATAGGTGCCGGTGCCTGTGTGGCGCACGGCATATCCTTGGTTAGTGTATCCCGACTCGGTCTTTCCTTATCTGTACCACTTTTGTATCCAAACCACTCCTTTATTCTCTCTGACGCCGGCCCATTAGCTCTGGCTGTTAGGTGCACCGAGCCCGTATAAATACTCTGTACATACTTTCTGCAAATACAAGTTACCTTTCCCTCTTCACGCCCCCGCTACGCGTTAAGACTACAAGTACATTGGTGCTTCTTGCAGGTATCCCGCTCTCGTCTAGTACTGTCTCGCCGTTGGCTGGGCGGTCTGACTCAACTTGAGTCTTGCCCGGTCCCCTCGTACGTCATCCCCGAAGTCTCTCAGCTTCGGTGCTCTCTCTCTGTCCCCGTTACGACCTCGCCCGACCATTACCTCCCGAGGTCTCCGGCCCCCGACTCCTGCTGGCACTTCGGCCGTAGAGTTCAAGTGACGTCCCCACTCACACATAAACCGCTCTCCGACTTCGGTGCTTTGGCCCGAGCCCGCTGTCTGTTGGGTTAGGGTTAGGTGCTCGCACCCGAGGCGTGGTGCAGCGTATCAATGAAACAATAAATGGAGCTGGACAGGCTGCAAGGCCCTTGTGCTGCAGAGGTGCACGCTGGTGCAAATGCATTGCCAGTGCTGAGAGCGGCGTAGGCTGCTTGCTTATATTAGTAACATGACTAAGTAGTTGGAGAGGCGCTACCACGACTCAAAGGTAGGCTGCTAGAAGTGCCTTTCAAATCATAGTTGAACTCGAATTTCTGCGAGCCTACAATGTCCATGGGGGAAGAGCCGGTCTGCTCGGCATCGGGAAGCGCTTCGCAATTCACTTCAAAAGTGACCGCGCTGACCTCGACCTGTCCCACAGCAGAGGGCACGGAAGGAATAATGTCGTACACTGTGTTGTTTGTTAAGCCAATGGTCGGAAATTCTCCGACAAACGCAGGACGTCATAGCTGCACATTCACATATCAGTGTACTGCGGTCTGCATCTTTACCAGCTTCTAAGCACTTACTCAGGCAATGATACACTGTTAACCAGCGCCCGCACATGTTGTGATTTTTTTTTTTGGTCTCCTTTGTTTCACGTCTGTCAGGGATATCCCTATGGTGGACGATATGTTGTGATTCATACAGCATCGGTATTGTGTTGTTGAAGGCAACCGCATGGTAGAAGTGCAGCGCATATAGCGTACACTCCTACCGAGGCCTAGAGGAAGCTAGGATGGTTACTCACCTGATAGGCTGGTTTGGATACTCAAAGGTGGGTTGAGAGTTGTTAGAGTCTTGTTAGAGTATGGCGCAGAGGGCTGCCTTATATACAATACAGGGTGGCTGTACTACAAACAGACACAAATAGGTACCAGGACAATAGACAATAGGCATCGTCATGGTGGATCCTGGTAGAACAATAGAGAAGATGTGAGCAGAGCGCTACGGCGTCTATCTGACTCAACACATGGAATAGGCTGGGAAAGGTGATGTGTAGCACGTACACCCCGGAGAGATACATGCCGATCAGCAGGACGCCGAATGCGGCAGTTGTAAGCTGTATCTGCTGTATAATCGCGGAGATGGACGAGCCGAGGCCCAGCCACGCAGAAGCCTTGTCATGAATCGCCGTGAGTGTCTGTCGAGTGCGAAGATCACGCTGCAGGGCGAGTTGCTGGGTGCACAACACACAGATTGCAACGTAGAGCTACGAAATCTTCGGTGAGCGTGCGTGGGGCGCAAAACTGAGATTGACCATACCGTCCCAAAGGCTTGCGTAATAACTATCACGATTGTCGGAAATCTCAAGTTTGCGGAGGTGTCGAAGTTGACCACCAACGCTTGCCCATAATGATGCGAGTATACGATAAACAAGGCCACATGAATGAGGATCAAGCCTACATGCAGGACTGCACGTGTAAACACGGCGGTTCCGTGAAGACTCGACGCTTCCATCTTCGTCTGGCGCCGACGATAGGTGGGGGAAGAGGGGAGTAGTGGACTTGTGGTGTGGTCCGCTTCCTCCTTCAAGTTCCCAGCAGGTTGAAAGCTAGCCATCGTTGTGTTCTGTGCTGAAGTGTACTTTCGTCAGGAGGATCTAAAACTCAAAAATGCGAAAGTGAGGGTGTATATATGACTGGCAGAAGGCCGCTGATTGAGGGGGAAAGAGGCTCTGTTTTACCCACGCACGGCCGTAGTACGTGAACTGTTGACGTACACCACGTGTTGGTCGTGTAGCTATCAATCTATCGTAGTCGAGGATATGAACGACTGATATCCGGATCTGCCATACGGTGCCCTGCCAACCATAAGATCATCAGCAAGTATTAAAGTTAAGCGGATCCTGCAAGACCAACAATATAAGGGCAGCACTTCACTTGCCACCTTGTTGATATGGCCATTTGCATTGCCCGCGCTCTAACATCGAGAGTTTGCCTAGCAGAACGTCGTGATGCAGCACTCAGAATCCGAAGAGCAGAATCTAGACTGATCCGGTCAACAGAACCTTATCAAGAATGTTCAGTACTCTCGGTCAGCGAAGGTAACAGGCGGAGTACTTACGCGTATTGGTGTTGATCTCAATCTACACAATGTCAGATTGGAGACTCGTGTTTGCAAGACCTCCAATCGCAGTGCTGGAGACCAAAGTAAATTATATTGCACGGCGAGACCCCTACTTTGATGTACAAGGGTCAAAGTCCCCTTTCCCCGGAACCTTGGCAATCCAAATGCTGTTTCGTCTTCACGCACCGTCATCTCTACTATCCCGCCTTCCTTCCACCCGCTAACCAACTGCGGCACGACCACGAGCGACGTGCACCCAGAGAGGAGCACATCGCGCACCAACTTGTGCTCGCGTTGCATCCCAAGGAAAAGTAGCCGTTGCATGGTCTCCGAGGCCGTCCCCGTCCGTAGGGTGAGCTCCCGGGAGTCGCTGTGGAGGTCCGAAGATATTGGCCGAGAGCCTTCCAGCTCGGGCGGGAGCAATGACAGCGTCGAGTCGTACAGTATCGGACATACTGTACCAGATACTGCGTCGACGAGTCTCCAGTGGCAAGCCGGGTCGTTGAAGCTGGTGGCAGGCGCCATGTCGACTATACTGGTGGTTCTGGCTTCGCAAAGTAACTTTCCGGAGCCTAAGTTCCTGAAAGCGAAGCCGCCGTTTCGCGGAAGGACCTTCCACATGTGACATACATTTGTTGGGTCGAAGGCGCCAGAGTTCACGGCAATGTGCCTCCAACCCCAGTGATCCAACGTCGCCGGCTTCCCAGGCCAAGGGCCGGCAACGACCGCGAACATGTCGTCGTATCTGTCGGTCTCTTGCGACGTGTGCACAAAGTGCCAGGTGCTGGCGGTGGCGGCGTCCGACTGCAGTATGACGTTCGAGCCGCGGTTGCGATCGGGTAGGATGGTTGCATACCGACCGGACGACATGTTCTGCAGGCGGAACTCCCGGCGGACAAGACTGAAATTTGAGGGTTCCAGAGTCACTGGACGGAGAGGTGGACGGGGATGAGCGGCGGAGGTGGGGAAACGGACGAGAGCCCATTCTTGGGCTGCCGAGGGTCCGTCAGGGTTGAGAGGGACCGTGTGGAGATACTCGCAGTTGCCGCCAGCGGGACAGTTGCCGGTGAGAACCGAACCAGGGCCATAGCTGCGAATCATGCAGTAGTCTAGCCTGTATAAGTGGTATATTCGTGAATTATCCAAGTGACAGGATAGCAGTACGCACGAGTTCGTCGGCCTGGTACCATAGAAGCCCCATGTCTGGTTCATCCCTCCATGCGCTGATTGACAAATTATCTGAGTGCCCGCTTCCGTCGATCCGCACCATACATCAAGGACAGCACCGGTTGCCAAGTTCCGGATTGTGTATTCAAGGTCTTTTCCTCCTCTCGAGTAGACTGTCCAAAGCTGGTATGACGATATGTCTTCGCGGAACGTGGCGACATACGCGTGAACATATGACGGAGACGGCTTTTTGTGCTCGGTTTCGATGACGCGGTCGTTGCCAGCATTTCGTATCAGGTAGATGCCTTCGGGTATATGTAGCGGAGTGTTTGTCACCAGGGTAGGGCGTGGCTAGATAGGAATCAGACCAATAATGTGTAACAGGTATTCAGACTATCTACCGATAGTGATATGTTGGCCAGCTGTTGGGCCATTTGCTGATGCGCTATGCGGAGGCTAACGCTAGATTGAATCTTCATACATAGCCAATTAGTGATGAACCGGAAGGAGCAGCTTCGCTGGCGCACCTCAAAGATTTGGAAGGCATGTGTGAGCTGAGTATCAAGTGACTTCACGGCTTCCGCGTCTTCGGACTTGTTCAAGTATTTCTTGTACGATCTGCGCGTTGCCAGTTCTTGTGTGAATGTGAGAATCTCGGTCATAGTCCTGCGAGTTCCAACGTCTTCTTCAGCGCCTGCAAATCTGCTGAGAAGTTGGGTACGCACTCGTGCAGGTGTTGAAGGTCGTTCTCGAGTTGTCCGCGGATGCTGTCTGCAGCGCCCTCGCATGATCGAGCGACCGCAATGATGATGTCCTTCGCTCGCAGACCGAGCTTGCGCAGAGCTTCATTTGTGGATTGAACTTCCTGTGAAAAGGGAGAGAGGTGAGGTTATACACGCAGTGCATACGACAGCAAGTGGACGCACCTCCATGACCTCAATGATCTTAACTCCAACACTTGCGATGTACTTCACGCATGGCAGCGTATCTACGGCCTCCAAGACATCCTTCAACGCGCCCAATGCTGCACCCGAGGTACTGATGAGGGTGCTGGTCGAGGATTTCGGTGAGGTGACAAGATCGCGGACCGATGAGAAACTGGAAGACGACGAGGAGGAGTGGGAAGGACGAGTCGAGAAAGGGATCGGCGGACTATACGGCGCTCTGTCGCTCATGCTAAACAACCTGTAAAGTAGCAAGAGTCAGAAGGATATCGTTGCAAAAGAAAGCACAAGCTGGCCTGTAGGAAGGCGGTGCTAAGCCATTGCGCAGCGTTTTGGCGGCTGCGAGCTGCGCTATTGATGCGTTCTTGGTGCGTTGATGGCATGGTGACCAAGCATTTCCAGGACTCTAGGATTGAATGCAAGCTCGTCGGAAGATCTGAGAAATGGGTTATGCCGGATGCTATAGAAGATACAGCACAGTATACGCCAGAGGCCTGAGGCTTGAGCCTGCAGAGTGGATGGTGGTTGAGTCGAAGGAAAGAAGCTGCAAACAGGTCAAGCGGCAAACGCCACGAAGCAAGGCGCCAAAAACAATCATGGCCGTGAACGCTGGATGCATAACCCGTCGGTGTCTTCGAACACACTGATATTCTAAGCCGTACACCAAGGGTGATGATATACAGGTAGACTGTTAAGGTAACCGCGCTTTCGAAGCCTATCGGGCTCCTACTGCTCATGGTGACCGGTGTATGCCAGTATCCGAAGCATTGAACACTTATCATCAAAAAGTACGGTATACTTAAAAGTCTGCCTGGGGAGACTGCGGTCTACTACCGAACGCATCCTAAGCTCTATGCTTCGCGCACCACCTATTGCCCTCCGCTGTGCATACACAGTAGAAGCGAGGGAGCACTTTCACCCAGTCCCTGGTAACCCAATGTTGCAGCTCCTGTGCGCCGCTGACCGGAAGACTCCATTTGCCCCGGGACATTTCAATGTTCTCTTCGCTGGGTGTCCCAAAATGGTACTCCCGCGCCAGCTTCAGCGTGCTCGTTTGCTTTGATATGGCCTCGAGGGCCGCGAGACGTGAGACAAGCGTGATGGGGATGGCGATGGGGACTTGCGTCTCTTGCGTGCGGTCACCGCACACGTGGAAGAAGGCGACGCTGTACCTGGGCAGGCCGTCTACTTCCATGGAGGTGCTCTGTCAAACCAAAAATTAAAGTAGTTGAGTATACGGTTGGGAGGAGGGGCCGACGATGACGTACGATGAATACCGCTGGAAACCAGATTAGCGACACCTGCGTCCCACCTGTGGGGGTCATCGTCAATGTGATGACGGGTACCATGACAATGCGCTACAGCGGCGCGGTCAGGGCCGGTTCTGCAAGAAGATGGTAGGGCAGTGGACGCACCGCGGTGGCAAATTCATAGAACTGCGCTGTGCGCAGTTCCATGCGTGGAGGCCCACAGTGCTTGGCCAGAGGCATGTAATCACCGTATGCGGGATATATTTTGACAAAGTAGGCGAAGCGGTCTAGGCCGCATTTGACACGCAACTCCCAGGTAACGTGTCCGTTCTGACCACAAATGAGTCTTAGGCGTTGTGCATCAGACTGAGAACAACTCGACGCACCTGAAGTTCGACACGACAAATGTCAACGATTTGAACTTTCACCCATTTGCTATAGCCTTGCGGAAATTGAACCCCGCGGGCGTAGCAATATTCGCCTCTCTGTTTGGACTTGTGAGAAAATGTGATGGGCCCTGGAGACAAGCAAGAAGGACTGACTTTGAATCCGACGTAAGAGTACAGTTGGAATTGATGGAATTGAAAGGGCCGTTCGTACGGCGCCCTAATCATGCGATCCAACTCCTCATTCAGAGCGACTAGATCTTCCGTCCAGGCAGAATGTGACGGCATAGCGGCGAGGTGAGACAAAAAGCTGGAGTTAAGGATGAGGAATGAAGAACTCGGCTGGTGGAAGATGAGCGCAGAGCCGTAACAGAATATATATCTTCGCGCTTGCCGCCAATGCCTATGGTGGCCACCATGTCCTACTTTGTTTTTTGCACAGCAGGGAGCCTCGCGTCTGTGAGGCGCGCGAGTTTAGCGTTGTGGCCCACATGTTAAAGGTCTAATGATGGACAGGTCGTCAGTGTTCCCGCAAAGTTCAAGTCGCGAGCGGATCAAATCATGTCATTTCCCGGCAAGTGGCCAGGTAGACCCTACAGAGTATAAAGGTGTCAGAAAAGGCGGTAGTTAAATGCAGAGAAGGGGAGCACCAGCCGTTTTAGGGGGAGCACCCGGTGATTCAAGATACTCCTGCGACGACCGTTTGACGAGGGCACGGCCAAGCTGCGCCGGTCAGTCACATCTGTCCTGTCAAGTAATATCTTTGTCCGGCAGTTTCTATGCCCCGAGCACGAGGACGGCTCTGATTCGACGCAAGGTGTGCGTGTCTGGGCGTCTGTTGCGTAAGGACAAAGAGGTGTCGTTACGCCTGACAATAGTCTGTTTCCACAGCGGCATCGTAAGGAGATGAGACATTCGATAGCCCAAGATTGTTCGCCCACAGGCGGTCCGAGTGGATTCTGCTCGGCCAGGCCCATTGAGATCACCGGAACCAGCCCAAGTACAGAACAGAGCACCTATGCGCGCGAAGAATGAGCGACGCTAAGGCAATAGCTGAGCCACCCACATTATACCGTTTCGGATACCACATGGCAACTGAGGCGAGCCGTGAATCGTTGACTCTTTGCAGCGGACGACGAGCTGAACCCGCCTACTATAGCTTTTTCACAAAAACATAGGAGCGCTCGCGTATGAATCCGCTCTGGTGTCCTAGAGATGCAATATTAAATATTGACAAGTGTCTTATCTAATATTCCCGTTATACGATACCCGTCGACCAGGATCAGGAACCGTCTTCACAGCACGACCTAGGAGAAAATCTGGTTAGAGCGATATATTGGCGAGCCTTGAGACTGATAGAGAGAACAGGCAGTTTGAGATCAAGAAAGGCAAGTATGTACTTACTCTTCAACCTCTGATTTCCGTCTGCAGAGTTTTGCTCTGTACTATGGAGAGCTGGTGGACGTACTGTACTAGCCTGTAGTCAACAGTAAGTAAGTCGGTAACGCTTCGGGTATGGTGTTTGCCGGCTTATGTAATTGTTTGC